>JAAAKL020001559.1:0-30224 GCA_010016065.2 Carybdea cf. marsupialis auct. non (Linnaeus, 1758) | reverse complement strand
GTGTTTCGACTGTTAGGGAGAAAACAAGTTTGACTAAGTAAAGTATGAACTAACCATCAACCGACGCGCAACCAACTTCCTTGTATGGGAAAAGAAACCTCATGTTTTTCATGGAGCTAG
Source organism: Carybdea cf. marsupialis auct. non (Linnaeus, 1758) (assembly GCA_010016065.2). Classification (NCBI taxonomy): domain Eukaryota; kingdom Metazoa; phylum Cnidaria; class Cubozoa; order Carybdeida; family Carybdeidae; genus Carybdea; species Carybdea cf. marsupialis auct. non (Linnaeus, 1758). The sequence goes on along the minus strand of JAAAKL020001559.1, from coordinate 30,104 downwards.
TTTGTTTGTTATGAAAAATTGCTAAAATAATAAAGGAAGCATAATAAAATATCCTTTAAAACGCCTACAGCGAAGATGCTTCTATCAGTAATAGAACTTCTGCTTTACTGAAAGTTATGCCTTCATTACGATCTCTAGGCGGCCATGTTAAAACATTTAAGGAATTGCCACGACATCAAAAATCGGGAATCAATCTGTTGCAATGTCACAGGCGTTCTAAAAATCGGGCCAATTCGTGATGAGATCAGCAACCGTGCAATCAGGCACCTGAACAACAGACTTCAGGCCCTATCAACTGTAAGTCAGCCCGACAAAATCGTAGCGTGTTATCAGCCTCAACGTAAAACACACTATGGGATATAACTAACTTGGATTATCAGCTAGGTTATCAACTGGATAATAAACTAGAAATTCATATAAAGTAAGCACGAGATAAAATCGCTTATTCATAAAAGACTCTCCGTGAAGTAGGAGTTTTGATTAAGAGTCAAATAGAATCTAGTTCTAAAAATGGAGTTTAGGTGATTTTGAGAATTATAGTTGTTGCTTGCATCCTACAGTGCTACATGAGACATGTCTGTACAAGATTTCTTAAAGCCTTGTAAATGAACAGTGCTATGCTTAGGAATAGAAACTATTGAAGATTGACAGAGTAAAAGAAATAAGAATAAAGAACTGTTGGCGTGATGCAATGTTTGCCAAGAGATGCATGACCTGGTCGTTGCCAACGTCATGGACCACAAGGGAGTGATCAAAAATGAACGAAGGGATGAAAAACGGAAACTAAAACTCAAGCATTTGCTAATTAACGAAACAAAGACTCTGCCAATAAAATGATATCAACACAGTACCCAAACAAAAGATGGGCCCTTGTCAATGCGGACTATCTGGAAGGCAAAAAGCCTATTTTCTTATTTCAAAATTCTAAAAGCAGTTCCCCACACCTGGTAGAACCATCATGAGTGGGGCTTAAGGGGTAACGTCTCCAGGTTCCTGGTAGTTACGTTCCTCAAGGGAACCCATAAGAGTTGACGGGACAAAAGTGATCTGTCTGGTATGGCTGCGAGAATAGTTTAGCTCGGGCCTCATTGGGAGCATCACTCTTTTAATCCTTTGGCCATGCTTGCTCTCGACGGTTTTGGCAGCCGGTACCCCTGTCTTTGAACATAACTCTAAATACGCCATGGAAAAATCTTAATATTGTTTTAGTGTGGGTGCCACTAGGTAAAAATCTATTTTATGGATTTCAAAAGATGAAGACTAAAATAGGGCAATGGCTGCAATATAACTCTGTCGCTGGATATTTTCGCAGACTCTTGATGGAGAAAAAGATATTATGTACCATTCCTTCCTGTTGTACAATCCATTGACTTAAACGTTTGTTGCACAGGTAGCTAGAAACTGTCACATGTTATCCATGATCCTATTTGAAAGATTTTCTATGTGCTTTGGTGCCTAACCGGTGCAAATCTTGCTGTCACGGTTGAGGCACGTCTTCTCATTCTTCTCATTCTATTCGGTTCCACAAAGCATTAGTTTACTTATTCCTGGTATGGTACCATTGTTTGTCCGTCTTCTGTCTTTTCTCATCCACTATGAGGAATGTAGTACAGAAATAGACAACAGGAATGTGGTATTTGTTTACAAATGAATGCTCTTCAAAGTGTGCTTTAAGAAGCGCTTCTCCCCTCGTCATTACGTCAATATCCCACTAATTACATTTTAACTACCTGAAATTGGACCCGTAACACAAAAAAGGACGTCAGTTCGGAAACTTAAGTATAGATTTTGTAAGATAACCCGGAATATTGCTCTTTTATGTTAATCATTCTGTCAGCGATCCAGATACATAACAGTCATGATTAGTCATATCTTGGCTATGCATCAGTTCTTTGGTTACTAGCTGGGATTGAAAGTCCAAAACTGGAATAAATTAAGAGGCGACGTACAAATACAACCCTTAAGATGGGTGGGGGGTGTGAGGGTGGGGGGATATGGTATACTAAGGTTTCAATTCCTCAATAGGCCCCTCGTTTCAATGCCAATAAAACTAATAAATTTTACATCATATCATGTACTGCTCATATTAATCTCGTGAAACTAAATGACAAGTTGAGAACTAGATTTACTGCACGGAATACAGTTCTTTGCCATCAATAACATCGTAGAGCTTCGCAAACTTCATTTGGCCTAGAGCGCCCCACTCTCACAAACTACTTCTCATGCGACGCTATTCATACCCAATATTTTCTTCCATATCAAACTGTGACTTCGATATCATTTTATTGATGATGAAAGCCAGCAAAAAACACCCTTAATGTTCTTGTTCAGCAAATTTAGAAAATTACGTTTGACTAACTTGAGAGATGAGAGATATGAAACTCCTAAACACCACTGGTCTCTTCGTCCATGCGCTTAATTGCTGGCCTGCTACCACCCCCTGAACCAGTGCATTATGAAACGCTGTAACTAACAGTGCATTATGAAACGCTGTAACTAACGAGAACTCGCATTTAATTGCCATTACTTCTAAAACGCATACCCAAATAAATATGAACCACGTGGCTCCTTTTCGTAGATGACTTTTTAAGACAATATAAATCAGTAACCAAAAATGTTTTTGAAATTGTTATTGACTCGAAGGAATAAACTAGTAAACGATGTGATGGCTATTTGTTCGAATTCAATGAACAGAGTCATGCGTTTACTTTCCGTTTACTGCTGTGACATTGACTGGTACCAGCAATCTGTTCGCTAATTCAATGCGGAGGGAAAGTGATGACGTCACAAATGAAAAATTTTAGAAATAGTACAATCTGACTCCAGATATTGAAGGCCAACCTTGGAATCGGCTTTTTCCCAAAGTAGCAGACTTGTAGTGTGTATAGTGTTTAAACTAGAGGCGTTTAAATCTCAAAAGTCTCTGGTCAAAACTCTGTTAATATTCTTGAGTTAGGAACCAGCACTTAATAATATGGTTTTGTTAGAGAGATTCAAAACTTTGAAACCTGATATCTCCGTGTTGGAAAAGGGCCTCACTCTCAATTTTGCCTATTGACGTTCTCACTAATAGGGTAACATGAAAATTGAGTTTTTTCCCCTTAATTCAAAAATGTTCAAAATCGTGACGTCACACTTTCCCACCGCATTTCTTGAACGCATTGCAGGACTACTTTTCTTTCCAAAAGAATGGTACGTGCTCCGTAGTATCTATTAACTTCCGCGCCTTCGATCACAATATTTTGAGTCCATCTCTTCTCTAGTGCGTGCTGAAGACTGTTAATCTCCTTTGGTATAATTCGCAAAGTGTGATATCTTTTAACCTTTACAGATGTGGATGAATGTGCTGCAGATCCAAATCGTTGTGGTAGACGAGGTACTTGCATCAACTTGTTTGGTGGGTTCTATTGCAGTTGTGAGCGTGGATACAAGCATAGTGCCCGCACAGGGAAATGCGAAGGTGTGTTGAACGTCGATACATTTTCCTATTTTAGTGCTATCCTATCAAAATGTTTTGGAGCTTAAAGACCGTTGTTACCTCTGATGTTTAACAGGGGAGCAATGGCCCCCAGTAAGATAGAGTGAACGAAATCATAAACTTGCACAGGCCTAGGGCATAAAGAACAGATAAAAAGAATCGGTTGTACGTCTACTAGGATTTGTTTTTGAGTAGAAGTTAAGCATTTTGCCCTTCCATTTTAATCCTAGATATTGACGAATGTACGGACAGACAACCATGTAGTCATGAGTGCATAAACACTGCAGGATCGTTTAGGTGTGTCTGTCCACATGGTTTCCTCCTCGCAGCAGACAAGAGAAAGTGCGTACGTAAGTTGATCGTTACATCTTTTATTTATATCAAGTTTGAAGAGATACTGGAGGAAAGTGAAAATGTCACCACCGGGATTCGAACACGGGACTCGCGCATTAGCGGCGTGTTACTCTACCAACATCCGATGATAACATGGTTAACTTTTGTTTATACTGTTAGAAATCAGGAATAATATCGTTTTGACTGACAAAACCTGATCGGAGCTACCTTGGAGGCAAAACCTTGACTAGAATACATATGCGTATTTTTGTGATAATCAGACACCTGCCTTTCTACATCTCAAGATTTTTATGGCGTATTCTTACAAAAATCTTTAGGATTTAATGCCACATCGCAATCTAACATGAAGAAGAAAGAGGTGACATATATTCTATTATGACAGTATGTTTTCAATTCTCATTATATCCAATCGGGTCGTGGCAAAAAGCTAAAATTTTAGGGTACATACTAACCTAGAATTGCTAAGTTATACTATCATAGAAATTTTCTTGCCAAAAGGTACTTTCCTAGAATCCCTTTATGAGGGTAGATACTAGTACCCTAACCCTGACCCTAACCTGACCCTAACCCTAGTTTGATTCTAGGTAAGTACATGAATGGTTAAAAAGATCCTTCTAGGATAGTACACCTAGAAAGATTCTAGGACAGCACATCTCTAACGTTCTAGCATGTTACGCGTTCCTTTTCTTATCTTGTCTTCTCAATGATACTGTGCAAGTTACAATGGACATTTATCTGATGATGAACCGGATGCATGGCAGTCCTTCCATTGTCAAAAATTGAGTGGCTTTCAGAGGCTGGATTGCAAATTTCGTAGATGTGCATGTCAATTTCCACCGATGGAGGATTGTCAACTAATGTGGCGGTTAGAGAAATAGAGTGTGCTAACATCGTTGTTTATATCACTCAGTTTGTGGAGCTTACACTTCAATCGGCGGTGGTTGTAAGGTATTGCCGACAGGGCAGTAGCCAGGGCCCCACTCTCAAGAAGGGACACGCGGTTTCACCCCAGAAATTTTTTTACGTCGATTTCACCTTTTGCTGTAAGCTTTTTCAGTAATTTGGATCGATGAGGTATCACAATTAACGGTCTGTTCGGGACCTTTGAGTATCACAGCCAAAAACGTCCGTCAGCCGATCAGTCATCTTCTCGTTTCGTGCTCTTCTGTGTACAAATACGCAGCTCTTCATATTAAGATTGTTCCACACGATAGGCATTGTAAAAGCCCCATATTATGTGAGCTATACGGGGTGAGGAGATTCTGACAATAATACCTTTCATTGATAGGGCCCCGGATTGGAAAAGTGCCCAGGGTCCCACATGTCGGATAACCGCCCCTGACTTTAATTAGTAGTTCACGGGCTTCAATCCTGCTGGTGTCATTTATTTCATGGCTTTTAGTATCTTGAAAAAACAAAGCATGTCTGTAAATTATCAAACATTAAAAATGAAAGTCGTCTACCTACCTCTTCCCTAAGTTATGATACTGTTAGGCTTTTGTAGTTCGTTCTGATGCCAGCTATCAAATATAGATTTCTCTTTCTGTATCACAAAGGTATTAATCTTGGATCAAGTTGCAAGAATAATCCATGTAGATACAAATGTCAGGCATTGACAGCGAAGAGGTATCAGTGCATCTGTCCAAGTGGGTACAGATTGTCAGGTGATTATGTCTCCTGCAGAGGTAAGTTGTTTAAACAAAAACATTATTTCATTCTTTTTTATTAAAGTGAATTTTCTTTTATAATGGTCCCTGCAAAAAACCCTACGTAAGCCTTCCTAAAACGGCTTACAGGACGTAATTTAATTAACGCCGGACATCAAATAGACCTCTGGTAAAGTTTCATAGTACAGAAAGATTTTTTTCCGGTAAATTATCCCAATTAGATAGTACTCTTTGGCCTCTACTGAGTAAAATGTCGAGTTTTCACCAACGCTTTATGAAAATCTTGTGTTAAAAATAGAATTGCTCATGCAGCTTTCTCTAAATTTGAGTTTTTGGAATCGGTTTCTGAATACCGGTCTCGTGCAGATGTCGTGTACAAATTTCAAGTTCCGTAGTAGATCTCGAATGTCTTTTTTCAGTAACTTGCTTTCGTAGTACCATCTCCAGTTATTTGCAGGTTATGTAACTGCCCTACAAGTCTAAAAAATAGTTCATGAAGTTTGATTTGATATTGAAACTCTTTCGTTTATTATAATCCCGTATTACTTAGAGTAAACACCCATTCTTGTAGATGCCGTATTCCTTAAACACTCCCAGGGTACTCGTATAAAAGTACTCTTTCTGTTAAGATAAAATATGATCAGCGAGTCCCTCTGTTAGGCACCTCACATGAATAAATTCAGTCGTCCAAACGACAAAGTATCGGCGAAGGATATTTCGAGTCTACGACTTTTACGCCATCCTGTTCGTATGACTGTTGGATAGTTTGATTGCATGCTTATCTACACATGATAGCAAGTTGGATGACACTTTCGTTTGCAGAAAGGGTATACAAATCATTTCTCTTCATATGTTTCTTCCAGCTCTTGTTCTTCGTGTTTCTATCCACCTTATCTTTTCTCTCCTTTTGCTTCTCCTGTTCTTCGCATAAATTTTCTCATCTTCTTTTACTTCTTCTTTTGTCTTGTTTTTCTTCTCCAGTTTCTTCTTCCCCCTTTTCTTTCTGTGCTTCATCTTTCTTCTTATTCCTTGGCCATCTCATTAGCGTTATCCCTCTTCTCTTCTTTTCCTTCTTTCTATGGTTCTTTTTGTTCGTCCTTCTATATCTCTTAATTATACCTTTTTTGTTTATTTTTAGTGTAGGTTGTCAATGAAAGCGCATCAATTATTTTTACATTTGCGATCTGATTTTTACCTAGATATAAACGAATGCTCGACGCGTCAATACCAGTGCCGAGCAGGGACAACCTGCTTCAACACATTCGGACACTACAAATGTATACCATCAGAATGTCCCAAATCATACTACAGTAAAAGGGGGATACGGTATGAAGTTTGTATGATATGATTTTACGATTATAAATAAACACATGTTGCAGCATGACAATTCCAGGGGATGCGCTGGATGTGTCTTCCTAGTCGCCCAACAAGTAAAACGTACGTTAATTAATTTCGAGTCTATCAACACAACAACGACTCGAATCTGCGACCGTCTGTTTGTTGTTTATCGTGAAAATCTATTTTGTGCAACATTCTAACCCTTTCCAACTAAAAGAAATCTGAGCTGAACCAGATATCTTAACTCGAGGTGAGGAACGTTCCATACACTTTGTTGTATTCTTTTTTGTTGGAGAGTAGTGGAATTGTATCAGCGAAGAGATGAATAATTGAAGTTTCAAACAAAAGATTATTATAACGTGCAGTACGTATGTTTACGCGACAAAACCAAGATGCCTTGCTAGACCAGAATGCCTTGCCAGAACAGAATGCCTTGCTAGACCAGAATGCCATGCTAGACCAGAATGCTCTTCCTTTCGTGGAGGCAAAGACATATTCAATTCAATTCAATTCAACTTCTTTATTTCAGACTCAGTTTAGCACAGGTCCATAGATATGTTAGGAAAATATAAAAACAAAACAATATGACAAAAACTACTAGTACTAAAAGTAAATACAGATCAGATCTTATCCAGGATCATATTCCTGAATAGATACTGTATACAGAGCCCTGTACCAATGTCTCCAGAGATGAGATGTATGTTTTGCATCACTACTTCCAAGACGTTCCCTGATAATCAAGTTATCCGTCCTTTCTATTCTAGTTATAAAGCTATATGTAAACTTGCGTATAACAGCACCTATGGACGGTAGGTTACAAGAGGCAAAGATCTACTAGATCTCCTGGGTACATATAGAAATAGTTTAAGGACATCATTGTAGGCTACCCTTAGTTTGTTATATGCACCATTGGTGTAATTAATCCAAAGTTGTGCTGTGTACAATGGAGTACAGTAAGAGCTGAGTAGCTGCAATTTAACATTTGTACTGCACATATGAAACTTCCTGACTAGTAAGTTTGCCTGTCCATATAGACCGTTCAACAACGCAATCGAATGCCTTGCTTACATTCATTCATGTTTGTAATCTTGTTGACTTTATGTGCGCCCCCTTTGTTTTTATTTACTATGGAAGGTATTGCATCAAGTCAACTTGTAAAGTCGGGGATGCCGAATGCCAGAATGATAACACATACTCGTATCAATGGTTGCCGTCAGCTCAGCCAAGTGGACTGGAACCGAGAAGCTTGGAGTATTATTACTCAGTCTCAAGGCCTTCGTTTCCTGCCGACGTGCGATTCGAAATCCACAAAGGTAGGATTTGACATCTGTAACGTTTTCGTGCTTTGCCATTTCACGTATCACATTATGAAAAGTGGAAATACAAAACAGGAAATATTTTTTCTTAATTACCTGATTACTGTTTCTGATTGCAATAAGACGTTGTCTCTGTATTTGAAAGAACCCTGAGGGCAGTCTATCCCCTTCCTTTTTCACCACAGGGGAAGAGGGGCCGTGGTATTACCCTTTGGACTCCCCAGTTACGTTAGCCGAGTCCAGGTAGACGAACATGCATGTTTAAGGAACTTTTAGGAAACCTCTATTACAGTATGCTCCTTCTGTTGGCTTTACTACTTTGTTTAATAAAAAATTGACTTCCTACAGTTTAGACATTTTCTTTCCCATTAACGAGAAAACGTTAAAAATTGACGTTAAGAAATGAGGCTTCCCAAGGAATATTTCTTTATGTGACTATTGCTTCGACGCTTTCGTTTGTTCATTAGTCCTTTGTTTTAGGATAGGATTTTCTCAACAACTAAGTTATTTAAGGGCTACGAACCTTGTACTCCGTGCGATTTTTGTAAAGCTGTATACCAGTGGCTTCCAAACATTTTAGCATATCGCCCCCTTGACGCCAACTCTAACGCCCCCTCCCAACACGAAGATGAAATAAAAGCACCGCTTGCTGATCGTAATTGATAATTTTGATTAACTTTTGTGGTGTACTTGTAATATATACGTCACTAGTGCCAGTCCTCTCCATGAAAATGCTACAACTTTCTCTTGGCATAATACGTACTTCGAATTGACCACAGGGGGAAAAGTGTATTTTATTTATACAGGAAATAGGCATAACAGACTAATCAACAATCCCATAACGTGAAAGCTGGAGGTGCGGACGTAAACTGTAGAAGTCATCTATACCTTCACTTTGTTCTACCTTTCCGAAAGGTCAGGCTGCCAAGAAGAGCTGGGAATCGCAATCTATGCCGTTAAAAAGGGCAACGGTTTCTCCACCCCCCTTAATTTGAGAACTAGTACAACGTTTTTGTTACATCAGAGCCTCATTATCAAACAGTAGCCTCATTTTCATATAATAGTCACTCCCTGACGAGTCAGCAAGTTTTAAGTTGTGTTGATAGTCATGTTTTTTGATTGCATATCTTTCATGTTTTCACGTTTTCAAATTTTAATATTTGAAAGGTAATGAAGACAACGATTTCTTCTTGGAAGAAGCTGGACCATATAAAGTCTTTTTGCGAAACGGGAGAAAGTTGGTTGGGCCAAAGGACTATGCGATCGAGCTCCATATCAACATTTATACGAAGGGTCAACTGTACACTCGCTTAGTGAACACCTTCTACATATTTGTATCTGCTCATCCTTTCCGCTGAAAAACGATTAAATGGATATTAGAAGCTTGGCATGCCGAACTGAAGGTGTTTATGGGGTCAGGATGTTAACTTTCCCGAGAGTACATTCAAAAACTTAATTTTCTTTAGCCGTGACTATCACTTTTGCACCAACTGACTAAAGGATTTGAAGACGTGTGAAATAAGACATTTATTAAGGGGAAAAAAATATTTTTAATAGTACGAATCTCAGATATTTGATTACTATATTCAGATTGTTATCACAATTTCTGATATATAGATGTATCTTAGCATCTGCTGGCGTTACGCATGGCTCTTATATATCGCAGACAGTCGGCGGCATTTGCCGTAATATCCTTGCACTATACAAGAACGCGGTTTTTAAACGATCAACGATAATCGTGACCAGAGATGATGAACACAAAATAGTTGGTTCCTTCCCATCAACACTAGTGATCGGCAGTAGGAAGATCCAGGTTATGGAAACCAACAGTGACTGTCGATTGCGAATATGTCTCGGGTACAGCCTTCTATTTGAATGTTAACTGGTGCGGAAATCACGGCCGTCTTCGTTATCAAGATCTCCATGTTTTTGTGATTTTTGAGCTGTAAGGAAGAATTTTAGTCGCGCTTGCAACAATAAGGTATTGTAAACTGTTCAATACGAGCGATTCGGTGACAGCAGAGATTTTAAATGACCATTGGTGATTTTGAATGGTCATTTAAAATCTCTTGTGACAGATTGCTGTTACCTTGCTTGTTGCTCTGCTGCCTGCTCTAAGCCGTCCTCTAACTCCCAATGCGGAGGAAAAGTGATGACGTAACAAATCAAAAAAGTTTTGGAAATAGGACGATTTGATTCCAGATACCTGAAGAAAACCCTAGAATAGGCGGTTTGGCAAAATACGAGACCTGTAATGTACGTAATGTTTAAACTAGAGGCGTTCGAATTTAAAAAATCTCTGGTCAAAACTCTCTCAATTTTTCCTGGATACTAACGCTAGGATCCTGCATCAAATAACAAGCTTCTGTTACAGAGATTTAAAACTTTGAACCCTGATATTTCGGTGTTGGGAAAAGGCAAGACTCTCAATTTTGACCATTGACGTTCTCACTAATAGGACTACATGAGTATTGAGTATTTTTTCCGTCATTTTTAAACATTTTTAAAATCGTGAACTCGCATAGAACTGTATTTAAAAGATCTAGAGGGCCATTGTTTACGTGGATCTCTGAGAACATCAAACTCAGCAAATTACATTTCAGATGCCGTTGGGTGCAACATTTTTCCTCTAATTCAGCTGTTTTTCTTCAAATGTTGAAATCTTAGCAATTGTGTGAAGTATTTGATAAACGACTACTAGTTTTTTTCGACCATACTCGTGCAATCTTCAGAGCCTACCTTAAAGGCACAAAAAGTTGCGGGAACAAAAACTTGCGAAGTTTCGAATTTTTCTGGACGAAAAAAGGAGTAAATGTTGCGGGAATTAAATGTTGCGAAAAGGTAAAATTTAAAAATTGCGGGAATTAGAAGTTGCGAATTTCAAAATAGTTAAAAAATAAAATTACGTAGAAAAGGTTATCTCGGTAACTCGATTTCGCAGAACTAGTTAATGAGATTAAACAGTTGTCGTTAGAGTCAAAAACATATTCTAACAATGCTATAAAGCAAAAGAATGAAAAATAGAATAAGTCATTAAATGTGTTTCAACACTAAAAGTTGCGGGAATTTAAAGTTGAGAACTGCAGAAAAATTAAAAGTTGCGGAACAAAGAGTTGCGAGAAAATTTCGTAACTTTAAATTCCAACAACATTTTGTTCCCGCAACCTTTTGGGCATTTAAAGTAGATGATGTACTTTCTCTCGTCAAAACATCAAGATCTTGAGATATTTTTTAACCCGGTTCTTATTGGGAGCTCTTTGAGACCCTCTAGGTTTTCCTTGAATACGTTTTTTAACAAATCATAAATGATAAATTTTGTATCCTTTTTCGTCCAGCAAAACCACTTTGCATGTCTTAATATCTGATTCTTACGTGACTGGTCATAGCAACGACGACATCTTGTCATTGTTCCAGACCGATATGACTAGTTGGACCGGTATGGCTACTCCAAAGCTTAGAGTCATATCGGTCCAAGACAGATCATATTGGGCCAGGTTGAAAAAGGAATACCAGGCCAACTTACTACCGCATGATGGCGGGTGAGAAAGAACGACATCGCCGCACGTCTGAAACTTTATACGCAAATCATCAAAGAGCGGGAAAAGCTAAAAGTCACCTTAAGTTCGGATTACTTCAGAAGGCCGCAACAGCCGCTTAAAATATCTATATTAGTTATTACTTATGAGCAGATCAAGATACGAGCACTAGCACTAACCTTATCGAGGTTCAGTTGCTCACGCCATATGATACGTGTACTGAAAAGAAGTAGCCATGTTGAAAATATATATGTAGACGAGGATGAGTTCTGAGAGCCACACTGGTCCAGCAGTAGCAAAATTCGCCTGGGGTTATATCGGTACGAAACCAATATGACTATTTAGTCGTATCGGTCCAACTAGTCATATCTGTCTGGAACATAATAAAGTAAGGAACAAATATCGACATCCATCAAGTACCACTCTTGCTGCAAAACTCTGTTTATAAGGTAACCCGTCATTACATACTATGAGCTGCGTTTGGCAGATTGTAAGCTGAGTTAAAAATCATACGTACTGTAGATATGACAGTGCCCTATTAAGCAATCCGAGTGCTCCAAAAATTGAATGCATTTAAGCAGATAGCATAAACCCAAAAGTATTCGACCAGACCAGGAATACCGTCTGCCATAACTCTCTTAGTAGAGACATTAAACGGTGTAAACGAAATTAAGTAATGACAAGCCAGGAGATTTATCAACCTTCGTGTGGCACCTAGCACCGAGGGGTAAATCACTTCTGAAATCTCGTACATCTTTACGGGAAATCAGGTAGAAATCAGGTGAAATCAAGTGAAATCAAGTGAAATCAGGTGAAATCAAGTGAAATCAAGTGAAATCAAGTGAAATCATTGAAATCAAGTGAAATCATTGAAATCAAGTGACGTCAGGTGAAATCAGTTGAAATCACAAATCTCGTACACCTTTTTTGGAGTGATTTACCCCTCGCCTAGCACCACTTCACAACTCGCAACTCAATAGTTTACAAAGCCTTCCTTGAGATAGGAAGGTCAGGACATACTGGGATGAAAAAGAGTCTAGGAGCAATGACGTATCCAGAGAACATTTCGGGCACTGATCTCTAAAATAAGACTGGATCGAGCTTCCTATTGTTTCCAGCTACCAAAAAGTATAGTCACGAGTACTGTCCCACACTAGTTAAAATAGCGCGGGAAAGTCCGATATGTTGCGTAACATTGTTTATAAGCTTTGTGTGATGGGGACTGAAATGGCGTCCAACGACTTTCTTCACTTTCAGACGGAAAATGCTCGATCCAGTGTTTTTTAGATGTCAGTGATTTCGGGGTTCGGGGTGACCCTGAATGATGACGTCGCTCTACTAATCATGTAGTTAACAAGTAGAGCCCTGTCTTTTCAGAAGACTGTAAACTATTTACAAAGCAAACAGACTCAAAATGGCAGCTTATTCAACGCAGAAAATTCGTTTAGAAGCTGATTAGCCGCTGGAAAAAGTTTGCCTCGAGCGTGAGGGACGGGGGCATGGCACAGTGCCCCCCTTGAAGAGGCCTGTGTATGCTACATCTATTTCTTTGATAGGGAAAACGCGAGATGAAAATCCGGATTGCTTGTTTACTTAGGCCAGCAGTGTAGTGAATACTGACAAAACTAAAGATCTGTGTCATTCAGGAATTTGGGGTGTAGCCCATGCAGCCCCCTCCCATGTTCTGCCGAACCTGTCATTGATAGCACTTCACCAGAGATTATGAAACAAATAATCTCTGACTTCACAGATCTGCTCAGACCAGGATGTGAAGGGTTTATCGCAAGAATCGTGTCTGTAACATTAGTTCAGATATAAACAAATACCCTCGGTTGGTATCCAAGTACTTGTTCATATCGGTGAGAGTTACAATAGGGGCCACCAAACAAGTACCAGGGTTCAGTATGTCAAATTTTGATCCCCAACCACCGCCAGTGGCTCACTATACTTCCTGTAAAACCACTACTCGCTTGGCATTCCTGCCTCTGAAGGATATGTGATCTCATTCCACATGAACGCACATGAGTGAACACACATAAATCATATTGTTTTATTGTGTGCTCAGCTTTTGTTCAAAGCAGACAGTCTTGTGTTCCATGCTTCAGTATAATTTGCCGGGTTGCTTATCAGTCTAGAGCTAAGGACAAAGCAGTATGTTACATGTATGACAGAAATGTCGCTGAAGAGTAAGGATTTCGACAATATTCTTCACCTTTTCCTGTGGTATTTGAACAAGGATGAAGTTTATTTGGAAATCTATAAACAACATTTGGCTCACGGTCTTACTCGATCACTTATCACGTCGATTGTAAGCTTGCTCCTTGGAGGTCTAACAGCAAAGTATTGGATCCTTCCTTATTGGCAACGACGAAAGAAAAGAGCTCTGTACAGAATGCGTATACAATCTGCCCAGAAGAGAAGATTATATGAAATAGAGTACGTGAGAAAGCAATGTGATAAGCTGGTTGATGATGGATATACTCAAGAGATCATCAAGACGATTGGAGAAGGTATGTGCATGTTCAGTTGGTTTGCATGGAATACAGTGAAGGTCGCGTCTCCCTATGATTCTTGGGTCTGACCCTATTTACTCTTGACGGTTCTAAATTATGATGACTGTAAAAACATTAATTTAGTTTTGGCTTATAAATTTGTGTACACATTTTTTACAGTAAAGACGGTGAGAAATATTGAAGTAAAGGTACAGTTTTCAAAGAAACACCAACAGTTTTTGCGGCCACAAATTTGTAGTTGTTCTCGAGTAGGCGTACACAAATTTGTCGTTGTTCTCGAGTAGGCGTAAGTCTATACCTTGCTTTGTGGATGCTAATGCGGAGGGAAAGTGTGTTGTCACTATTTTAAAAGTGTTTGACTTGTGAAAAAAATATTCAATTTTGATGTTGCCCTTTTAGTAAGAACGTCAATGGCCAAAATTGAGAGTGTTTTCATTTCCCAACACTGAGATATCGGTTTTCAAAGTTTTAAATCTCGCTAATAAAACCTTACACGCTTTTTTAAAATAAGAAACCCGAGAAAGCCTCCTAGTACCAGACGTTTCTTAATTGTTCACCCTATTGTAAGTCTAAAAGTTTCTTAACAGGTTCTTAGATGAATTTTCCATCTTACATAGTTCAGCAGGGTTAAATACCTCCTCCGCATTCACACATGAAACCAAAAGAAGACTGGGTGGAAGGGAAATGTGTTCTGTTAGACGGATGTGGCAACTACAATAGAAAATACCCCGGGGGCAGGAATTTCTACGTATTTTGGATACTCAGCTTGCGAGTTTAGACATACAGTAAAATGTATTTGTGATATATTTGTCTGACGTGAGTCAAATATTCAAAATGTCCCATTCTTTTCCATCTTAGTGATTCACCACAGTTTCTTAATTCATTCGTTTGATTTGAGATAGTGCTAAGAGTTTCTTAGCGTTTTGTCCGTCGTAGTACTATTTTCTTATAAAAAGTTTCTTATAAATAAAGGGTGTATTATTTGATGCTGGATCCTAACTTAAGGAGCCAAGGAATATCAACAGAGTTTTGACCAGAGGTGTTTTAAATTTCAAATGCCTCTAGTTTAAATACTATATACACCATAGATATGGTATTGTGGGAAACAGCCTATCCCAGGGGTGCCTTTAGATATCTGGAGTCAAATTGCCCTAGTTCCAAAACATCTGATTTGTGACGTTATCACTTTCTCTCTACGTAACCCGCAATTGCAAAAACCCAAAACTGTACAAAACAGAAGTGTAAAAGATATAAAATTATTCATTTAGAGTGGGTAAACCAGTTACCACGAACGGATTCTATGAAACAGTAAGTAACAGGCATATTTTGCGTACAAGGTACCCGTCAAGTATCTACAGAGGTAAGGTTGTCTTCTGCTTTTCATTTTTTTCTGATTAAGCACGGTCTTGAAATAAGCTCTTTCTGGATTTGTTTTTTAAATTTTCCCCGTAGAGTACCTAGCTTTGACATCGTGCCATAAGGGACACGCCCCTACGCCCCTTTCTGAGTGATGTCCTTGTGGTAGGAGAGTTTTGTCCTTAATTTTTCGCACATTTGCTTCAACGATTTGTAAAACATGTAATCAATCCTGGAACATTGCATAGTGTGGGAAGCCTGAAAGATTTCGTTCTATTACCTCTGGTATTTAGGTCCCATGGCGATCTACAGGAAGCTTCAAAATGGCAGCATCACACCAACTCAAGTAGTCATGGCATATCAACACAATATGGTCATCGCGCAAGACGAAACTAACTGCCTTACTTCCGTCCTCACAGATGCATTTGACCAGGCACAAGATTTAGAGAGAAGATACTTGGGGAAGCCAAAGCCTAAACTTTATGGTGTAATATTTAGTGTCAAGGACATGTATGACATAAAAGGAAGAGATTCCACTGTGGGATTGGCACAGTTCTTGGATCAACCCAAGGAAGAGGATTGTGTGTTGGTAAAAGTATTAAAAAGACATGGGGCAATAATTATAGCAAAGACAGGGTGTTCACAAGGTCTGCTTTCTTGTGGTGCTGGCAACCCAATTTTTGGTACAGTCAACAACCCCAACTCGTATTCCAGGTATATTTTAATATATTTTTCCTTCTTGTCTTCATGGTGGTTTAAAAGTTTCTCTGTGCCAAGCTTCGGCTTGTGTACCGCTCCTTGCAATGCCATGTGATAGCACAATATTTCACCCCTCGTTCCTTTTTAACATCGCATTTAATTTTTTTTCAAATCAAATTTCAAATGTCAAAGTGGAGCGAAACCATATTTTCATACTGGTCTTTTTGACAGTAGTATTATATTGTTTAAATTTATAGAATTATTATCTAGTCTAGTGGTCTTTAATATAAAACTTGGCAACAGTATGATGCAATAAGTTACGCTTGTAGGACAAACCACTAATTTTTACATTTTCTGCACACCTCTAGCGTCTTAGTTTGTCTGTGAATGTGCGTCTTGGGTATGGTTGGGGTGATTATCCCTCTACCAGTGGCCGCTGCTGATGAGTGTGCCGATATTAAAACTACCTGAAATGTATAGTAAAACCACCAAACAGCCTAAGTAATAAATAGAGGGCAAGTAGGGCATACCCCTAGCGCAGTGATGTTATGACCCTGGAGGTCAGTGTATAAGAGGCTGTATCTGAAATTCTATAAAATGAATTTCCTGCATTATTTTGTTATCAGGTGTGCTGGGGGTTCTTCCAGTGGTGAAGGTGCTTTGCTTGCTATGAATGGATCGATGGCAGGAGCAGGATCAGATTTAGGGGGGAGCCTAAGAATTCCAGCCCATTTCTGTGGGATTTGCTGCCTCCGTCCAACCAATGGGAGGATAAGTACAAAGGGTGTTCTGGAATGTGTTGCAGGCTATAAAGGAGTCGAATCTGTCAAAGGACTGTTGTCAAGGGATGTTGACTTTCTAGCAGAATGTCATGCCGCAGTTCTTGGACCAGAGATGTTTCGATTGGATCCACAAGTGCCACCGATCCCGTGGAGGCCTGAGATCTACAATAATCAGGGACCTCTTCGTATTGGCTACTTTGTTGATGATGGCTACTTCACACCGACACCCGGGGTGACAAGGGCAACAAAAATGGCAGGTAAGACACATCATTTGAGAAGGTTTTTAGGGGGAAGGGAATAGAAGCATAGGCCTAATTGATACTTTATGAATAGTACCATTAATCTTTTGGAATACGTCGTCTGTGCTTTGAGTTGAAACAAACCTAATCTGAAGCGACACCAAATTACCATAATCGATTATCAGCTCAAGAGCCTTCGTTATCATACAAAAGTGTATCGTAAGGGGGTGTGATTCAGCAACTTTCAGAACAGATTTTATACTAATAGTCACAGGGGAAAATAGAGAAGCAAGGGTATACTATTGATATTACCAAAGCTAAGGCTCGAGTATTGTGGACGCTTCTTTTACTACTATGAGGTAAAGCTATACAATTGGGTCTCTCTTAAAATAGAGGACCGTGGTGTGGTTACTTTGAAAGCACACAATAGAGAACATTGAATTTTATACTACTCCTTAAAATCTTTTAGATATTCATTCAAAAGCAGCTCACATTTCTAGTTTCTTTCATTTATTTCCTTTTACGTAGGTAACATTTTTTTTCGTTGCCGTGTTTAAACTTTAGATGTAAATGCGAAGTAATTTTACACTTCTAGTTTCTTTCAAAGGTTTCTTTTAACCAGGTAACATTTTGATAGCAGAAATGCAAAGTCTTCAAATTGTTCACATGTTGTAGTAATTAAGTATTTGTTTGGTAATATAGTAATAATAGTAATAATGATAACAATGATAAGTAGAATAACAATAGTAACTATAATGATGAAAATATACGTACCTTAGAGTACAAGCAACTCAGTATACAAGCCCAGCCTCTACTGAAAATAATTCATCCATAAGGTAGCCCACATCTTACATGTAATAAGCCCTATGGTAAATGAAGAAATAATGCCAGTAAATATCTTTTATCGATCTCAGTGCTGTCTGTTTCACGTCAAACCCCGCCTGACCTTTTTAGCTGAGTCCATTTGTTTCACCCTCCCCCCTTGCTCCCAAGACTATTGCATTTTTATTTATCACCAAATTCAAAGCGTTTGCTAAGCACAATACCCCAGAACGTTCAGTACAGGATAGCTTCTACAGTTCTGCCACCAACTGTAGAGTAATTCTCTTTTAATTTTGATGAGAATATGAAAAATTGCAGTTGCATGCCCTACCTACATCCTTCTGCACGTGATCGTCAACGGGTGTATACTTGACTCATATCAGTTGACAGTTTCGACAACATAGGTTCATCTCAAATTTTAACCCGGAACAAAGCCTCGAAGTATAGAAAACCGAATAGAGGGGAATTTAGTGGTTGTTACCCCACAACTCTCTTTTCTTTGCCTCGAACGCCACCCCCCTCCAAAAAAAATCCCCGACAGCAACGCTCGAGGAAGGTAAAGAAGAACTCACCTGGTTTAAATTGCGGAGATTTGGAAGCGAATCAAATATGTTCATCCAGACAAGTGTTAAGAGTTGTTTCAGGAGGAAAAAGTTGACTGTCGAATCCTGGAATAGGCATTGCATGTAAGTAAGAAGAACCTGTTGTTTGGTTTCCATGTGAAAATATCTGTATTGTTGCTGGTGACCCTGGTAACCCCCCCTCCCGTTATTGGCTGGGAGAAAAACGCTTGAAATATGAAACAAAGAAAAGCGTCCGCTACAAACCATAACTTTTATGAAGAAGCACAGTAAACTGTATTTATATACGTTCTTTCTAAGTAAGTCATATTTGTAGGAATAGAAGACAAATGTAATCAACATTTATTTGGAAATAGCAAAATGTTCTAGACAAAAAAAATAACAACAAAAAAAACAAAAATCAAAAAACAAACTAAATACCAAATTATAGGATTTTATTCCAAGCGTGTGGTAATTGCAATCCTATACTGTACTTCCAAAGTTTAGTTATTAATTAGCATGATTTATATACAAGAAGTAATTTGTTTTGTTGGGCGATTGTATAAACAAATCAATCTTCCTGAAAAAATAGTTCTCTTAGGTTAAGTTTTCTTCTTTTTCACCGTAGTGGACGGTCTCAGAGGTCTGGGTCACACTCTTGTTCCATTTGCCGATCCAGACCCTAGCATAATTGTCTACAACAACGACACACCATTACTACAAGACTGCGGTGTACAAAGACTGGAAGTTTTAGATGCAGAATATATTGACAGCTGTATATTATCACATGTATCCCTGTTGAAGGCATTAAATGGAAACATATTCATCAAACAGAAGTTGCTACTATCAGCCAAGTATTCATCAACTTTTAATTATATCAATCTTAGAAGAGTTTTTGACTTGAGGAGTCCATTTGAATTAATGAAGGTTTTTGCGAAGCGGGATGAATATCGACAATTATTTATTAAGAAATGGCAAGAGATGAGATTAGATGCATTAATCTGCCCAGTGTCTGGTATGCCAGCAGTTGCATCCGACATACCTGGTCAGGTAGCAGCTTCTCAGTCCTATTGCAGACTCTTTAATTATCTGGACTTCCCAGCCGGTGTTGTACCCGTGGCATCTGAAAATGAAGATGATCAACGTGAATTAGAAAGCTATCGTCAAGATGATTCTGTGTACGTCATAACAAAAGATGCAGTTCGAGGTGCGATAGGGATGCCTATTGGTGTACAATGTGTTTCACTGCCCTTCCAAGAGGAGATGACGTTACGAGTGATGCGTGATGTGCAGAATAGTGCTGGCAGAGATATGTTTATGAAAGCAGCGATTTTATCACATTAATAACGTTCTAAATATAAAATGAAAAGATGAAATTAAATGAGTAAAAAAGTTTGTAGCTTGTATCATAGCTACGTGCAAACAATGCTGAAAATGTTTGTAAATTGCAAGAGGTAGGAAGATGATGTATTTTTAATTGTTAGATGTATTTATTTCCCTTTTTTGTTCTATCGGTACTGACTTAAGTTCTAAATAGTCACAGAGCCCTGAAAACCGAGGGAAATAAGTGGCCAGTGTCAGTTTTTGTTAAGAAGCTTCAAAACACCAGAAAGAAACAAGAATACGAAACTACCACATGCCAACTTTACACGTCAACAAATTTCAACAACAAGGTCGGATTGTTTGTGTTTCATTTCGATATCAGCTGCCTCATAATTTTGGTTCTACGTTGATGATATATTTCTTTTTAATGTTCTTCGAGAGAAGAGAGTTTTTTTGAAATGATAGGTTTAAAAAGAAACTACAGACTTTGAACATTATGTTACTACTCGAATTCAAACCCGTGACCCACACTAGGCCCCCTATTTTACACTGGTGCACATCGACAGCCATGCCGTTTCAGAAACAAGCTGCACTAAACCACAGTACTCGTCCGTGCCTAATTGCAGGGGCAGGGGGGAGGAAAGTCATACTGCAATTTTTAAAAATTTTCTCCCCCGATTTCATGTAATTATGAGCCTTCTATTTTATAATATTTCATGACAAATCCGAAAAACACTTAAAATGCTAGGGAAAATCACCGAAGTCAACCCAACAGCACCCTATTATGACCCCCATTTTATGATAACTTGAAACAGTAACCACCTCTACCTCGGATCCTATTTGGTGACATAATTTTTTATTTGTCTAATATCTTTTCAAACTTATCGTTTACAACTTTATGTATTTAAAAATTAACAACGAACAGTGTGTGCGCCTATGCTTTCGACCTGCCTTGTATACTCCTGTGTTTACCATCCTGTTAAGCTATGGGCTAAGTAGAAAAATACTTACAATAAACCTTAATGAAATTGATGCAAGGCAATTCCTGCATGAAAGTGACATCAATACCTGAAATTGTTTGGTGCCTTCCCCCTCCCCCCTTCCATCTTCTACGGATAAGAAGGACTGGCATGTAGCTCTAAAACTCATCGTTTAGAGTCAGCTATGTTATGAGCGTGTTTTATATTCTGATGTCGGAAAGTAGGTACCATTATACAGTTATTCTGTTAAAGGAAATCATGACTTGCAACTGCCAAATTTAGAATTAGTAGAATATTTTGAATCTTAGTAGAATTTTCTCTGAAAACGTTGTACCCTCCCCCTACCCCTGAACTGAAATGGCTTTGCATTCCTATAAAGGGGGATACGGTTATCATCGGGAATGCGGATCTGAAGCAACGTTATTCCTACATACATAAAGAATTAAAATCTTCCCGTGTCAGTTCGACTTACTTTTTCTAACAGAATAGCATCCAAGCGCTATTGAGGATGCCGGAAGGGCCTCATATGCCGTAGGAGAAAGAAAGCAGAGAAAGAAATAAGACAGGATCAACTTAAATGAACTATGCACTGACATTCATGTGCACGCTCCGACCACGCTCACTACCTCAAATATACGATCTACAGTCGCACTTTCGATGCCATGATTAGAACCTCTTGTAGATAACAGAAGAACAAATCCTCGTCTTCCAAACTCAGACGTCTGTAACACGGAACATGTTGTGAAAGATCCTTGTCAGCTTGTGTCTACAAGCACACCTGATGTTTACATACCTTTTCCGTCCTGTTTGAGTGGTGTAACTCATTGATAACTTGATTACCTTATTGGCGTGTTCTTGGTCACGTGGTTTTGTGCTTCTGCTCTGACTGGTCAGCATGGCAAACAAACCCTTGTAAGGTTACTCTAAGTTCTTAGAGCCAATCAGATAATGATGAACAACTGATGAACGATTTAGTATTCAACAAAATAGAAATTGGCGGGAAAATTGACATTCGATCACTCGTCGAGTTTTCACGGGCTATTCGAATCGAAGTCTTTACATCATTTCAATCGAATCATTAGAATACGAAAGATAAACTATATGATGTCTTCTACGTCACCTGAAGCAGCAGTTGTACAAGTAAGTGATACAAAGTTATTTGCAGTCTGTGCGGTTAGTTTACGGGAAGCTAAGCGATTATTTTGCCTTAATATGTAACATCGGCTGTCAACTTGGTTTTTTTATCCGTCACTTTTCTCCAATTACCGCCAACGGGTATGGCCGGCTTTTTGTGAAGTTTCTTCCCCATTATTTTGTTCCGCGTAAAAAACAGAGAATAACGTATAGATATCAATCGACATAGTCACTGGCATAGCCCGCCCCTTGCAATCTACCCAACACGTGCCGGAATTAGACAAACGAGACAGACTAAATAATGTTACAACCTACTGTACGTATTCAGCGAGTTTCAGTATAGTGAGCACGCTATTTGACACAAAACTTATACATCAATCGATACGTCTCAGTAAAGACTAAAAGAACATGACATAAAATCTAATAACTTTTATACTTTCGGGTGGCAAGTTTTGATTAAATAACGCAACAATCGGTTTAACAAACAGCATATTGGTAAATGAATGTTTCGTGTACATTTTATCGCGATAAATCTGTCACAATGAAACATTAAACAATGTAATCAGAATTGCATCCTGATGGGTAATGCTGCAAACGTTATTACTCCCCAGAGCTTATTTTCAAACTGAAATTAATATTATTTTCGTGCCACGGAAGATCTATCTATTGATGGCTAAAATATATGTGTGGAGTAATGAGACAGCTACAGTTCGAATCGGACGGGATTATTGATGAGGCAACATCGTGATAACATGAGGTAACTCCATAGGTGTTACTATTCCAGTGTTCCCCTGCCAAGGCAAACTTTAGCGGGGAAATTGTATATGAAGCAGTCATATTTATGACGCTAAAAGCATATATAAGATTAGGGTAAACATATAAGGGCATTAGATTCCTGTCGTGTCAAATCCTAGAGTGAAATATGACGCAGAAATTATCGGATAGTAATAAAGAACCGTAACATCTTTAGGCAATGAAATACCACTAGCAAGGAAATTATACTTCCGAAACAAATTGGCTAGACAGCCTGGTATTTTAATGATTTGTGTTGCAGAACATAGATTTGAATTTTGCTTAATGACTTTGCTTAGCTTCCTCGCTTTCCATCTCAAAATCCAAGTCCTTCCCTAACCAGAGATATTGTTACATGATGCGTGAATGAATTTGATTTAGGGAGATTCAAACATTATATGGTAAATTTTCGGGGAAAGGAAGTCTGTACAGTGTGTTATGAATCTATTTTATATGAGATTCCATCGTATTGAAGTAAATTGGAAATAAAATAGTGCAGCGATTTTATTTCGTTGCGTTCAAAGTGCCAAAAACAAAGGCGTACTTTCTAAATGTTGTACTGGTTAAAGAGAGATTACGCCATTCAGTCCTGACTTGCTTAAAATGATTATAGTTTGCACTATTTGAGTATTGGCCGGTGAAATGAAGTTTACCCAACTTCCAGCATTTACCAAATAATTGTTGTTATTGAGTGGGGAGAAGAAAATCAAGGAGGGTGCCCCTTCAAAGTTGCAGCATTTATAACAGGAAGTTTGCTACACTCTCAGACTATCAGATCGGAGCCAAAATAACGAAACAAAATAGGAAGGGGCATATTGCGATAGCGCCTAAATTTTCGTTCCTTTCCAGCTGCTCTTCTCTAGGGTTTAATTAACTGCCATAACAATTATCATTTTGAAATGACAGGTAAATACAGATTTAAAATTGTAACAATATAAATGCTTGTCAGGGACATGCATCGGTACCTGTTTAAGATAAAATGTTTTCCTGGAAACAGGTTCCACAGATTTGATAGTACAGACTTTAAACTTTCAACTAACTGGTGGTAATTTCACCGTTTTTATCACGATTCTTTAACAAAGTAAGATCGGCCTGGTGGAAATCACACTGCACACTCCAGTGCCAACAGTAATATTAGGACAGCTCATTATGGTGCGAAAGAAGCATTTTCAGACATGGAAATAAATATGTAAGAAAAGGCTTTTCCCGGATGACAAATGCCTAACATCAACTATTTGATTTTTATCGATGTTACTCAGCTCTCTAAAAAGACCAAAAAGTTGCGGAATCTCCTAGAATGTTGCGGAACTAGATTTTGTAACGGTACCATTTAAAAAATAGAACTGACTTAAGTACAATAAGCTGGTGTTTCATAAAATGTATAACTATCAGAAGAGCCTAAGAAGTTTAACTCAGATTTTACTTTACTTAATTCAATTTGACTCAAATTTTACTCAAATTTGACTTTACTACTTGAAAATCGTCGATAAACTTAAAAACTAAGTCAAGTAACAAAATAAAGTAAAGAATCGGATTTGAGGATAGCGCCACTTTCGACACAGCCACGCGCAAACAATTAACTAGTGTAAACTACTGTAAATCAATTGATGAATGAAGCGTCCAAAGTCACACAAGCACGGTTTTCATTGGTTATTGCTTTTGTATGATCATAAAACAGCAATGTTGATAGGCTATTTTTCTGGTCACATGACTTGTCACCGCAAGAGATCTTTAGAATAGAAGAACAATCACGATCGCATCGTTGTAATTATTTTCTTGCGGAGTAGGTTGAAATTGTGAAAGTGTTACAGATTTGTTCCTAAAAAGTGTTAAAATCAGGGAGATGATATCATTCGGTGTTTGTTTCCTTTCGTTGAAAATATGATAAATTCATGTCAAATCAAAATCTTTGAGACAAAATAGATATCTACTATCTAAACCCTTATCAAAACCAATTTAATCGAGGCAAAGTTTTATAATTTATTGAGATGAGCTGATAATTTTTTTCGTGAAAGAATCAGATTTCTCTCTGTCGTGTTACATTTTGCGAAATGTGTACTGTTTTTTGGTATTGAAATATAGGAGCCCTTACTTTCTGTTTTTTCTGATACGATTTGATGTTTTTTAAATGCCAAATCCAAAGAAATCAAATAGTTGCACATTATTGACTTAAACTTTTCGAAATTTTGTAATGATTCACATGTCTCACAAGTTATTACTGCACTGTATCGATATCTGCTGTACCCCTCTAAATTAAAAGTTCTCACGTCTTTCAACAGAACGTATATTGTAAGCAATATAGGAAAGGCTCGTTTGGTTCCAAGTTCACCTTCAAGTTTGGATTAGTGAAAAGTTAAAATCAATGTGTGCCTCAATAAGCTTTATGATAATACCAGTTTTTTGTGCTAAATTCGTTTGTTTGTATTGTTTCACTATTGCACTATAGGTCACTATTGCAGGCCTCCCTCTCTGTCATAAATCATTAAACGTCATAAAAAATTGAATTTTTGAATTTTCTCCATAGAATGTCATAAAAAATAGTCAAATGTCATAAAATGCCATAAATGTTTGCATAAAAAAACTCTAGACCTGCCACAACAAGGCTGGAACCCTGAGTTTTAATGATTTTATTGATGATTTTCATGGCATTTTCCCAGAATGTTCGGTGTGGAGGAATTCGGGTTCCTTATATTTTGGGCGCCTATTTTCTTTCTGGAAGTGATTTTGACCCAGATATGGCCCTGGTTTGCATGCCTAGAATATGACTTTGTCATATTTGTCAGGTATCTTCAAATGAGCAATGAATAACGTAAAGTTTGTATAACATGTCATAATAATAGCAGAAAAATGTCCTAAAATCTCCCAAAAATTCAGCAAAGAATGTCATAAATTCATAAAAAATTGTTAAATGTAGAGTGGTAGGCCTGCTATACTTTTCTCTATTTCTGGACTTGTGTGCAGACGTGTGTCGATGGTTGCATCGAATTTTTTTAAGGATAAGCAGGAAGACCTCTGTATGTTATTGATAAACATTATCTTATTATGGTTATCAAGTCAAAACAAATCTATAACCGTCAAAACCACATCACTCACAATAACCTGAATAATTCTAACCAACGAAAAGAGGAAGGTTGATCCGAAAATACGACAGCACCGCTTGACTTCACTTTTAATGTTTTCCTCCAGGATTTGAAGGTAGCAGTGCCAGTGGCAATACCATTACACGGTGGTGGATTGGAGATTCCGAACAGAGTTTTCGTTGGCGGGTTACCAGCTGAAGTACGTTACCTTTTTTCGTATTTTTGATGAAAGAGAATGCTTTTTTACAAATCAAATACATGAGAGCAAGTGCAGAAGTAGGCAGCCAAAATGTCAGGGGGATAGCGTGCAATGCAGCCTCGTAGCTGGCAGCAGCTTGCAGGGGGTACAGTTTCTGCTGTTTGCAATAACGTTAATATGCAAGAGGCAACAAATGGACAGATATAGATTTAGGATCGATTAACAAAAGTTGAGTAACAATCGGACACTGACTTTTGTAGCGTTATTGTACTGACTTTACCCCCTGAATAATTTGACTTGTGTGAACTTTCATATTTTTGTGAGAAGAATTCATTCGATGCTATACGAGAACTAACAAGAGTACACACAATTTCATCTCGTTTTGGTGAGTTTTCTCTTATTTACATTAATTTTATTATAAGTCACGTTCGACTAAACTTTGACACAAATATTCGCTCCGGCTTACTCTTGAACAGGCAATGCCCCTACAAACCAGGCCGCTGGAGACAATGTCCCCGTGCTTCCTCGCAAGTACGGGCCTGGTGCAATGTTATAAGGAAACTAGAGCTGATTATGTTTTAGTTCAAGATGACGCAATAAGGAATCGAGGGTCGTACAAATCCAAATCTAATGCACAATCTATCGTAGGAGGATTAAGCAGATGAGAAGGAAGTGAAGAGTTCTTTATTTATTTGCAGAGGGGAGGGGTATAGCTAAAGGTCCAACTGTTGGTTGTAACAATCCTACGTGTGGAAATCTCCAGTGGTTGAGCACTAGGAGTAAAGCAAAGACGATGCTGTGGCAACTAATCTACTCTTTGGTCTACGGTGCAACAGACACGTTGCATACGATAGCAATTTCCATTCAAATGAAATTTCAAAAAATAAAGAAAGAACACCTGATGCCTTACAGGCAGAGTTCAGACAGACAAGGGAAGTTTTTTGCCTTTTTCTGACCTCTTACAACATTTACTGAAAGGACATCTTACTACCTCATTTCCTTGCAAATTCTTTTTCGTTCTTTGCTATACAGACTACTGAATTACAATTAGAAATATTTTTCTCTGGGGTTGGTGAAGTTCGCGATGTGAGAATAGTGACTGATAGACACACGGGAGAAAACAAAGGGTATGTTACAATTTCTGTGTTAATTCTTATTTTTGGTGTTGAATTCTTCAGTCGAATCCCCCACTTATAGAGGGATTGTATATGACGTTACTGCAATGAAACGACACAGTCCAGCATCCTCTGGTTGGCATTTTTCTTGCCACTCGGCTACTCTGTGTTTACATGAAATTTGGCGCGAAGGTCATTTGATTGCAAATCCTCTAAGGTGAGAATCAGATTTTATAGAAACAAGAAGCATAAAGGTCGGTTGCCATAGCAGGGTTGAGCTTAACAGGGAGGCAAGGTTTAAAGTTACAGAGCTTAAAGTCAGCGGTCACATTAGTATCTACAATTGATGTATATCACTCGAAACTGCACAAAATAGCGAAAACGTTTTAGTACTGAAAAGCTTCTTTCGTCTGACACTCCTCAGAGTACAAAATCGTCAGCATTGCTAAGCAATGTGACTCTGCCATAGGGTGGGACTTGCTTGAAAACCCAGACTGTGCAAAATTGTATACGGATGACCGCTTTCGCATAATAGGCAGGGCTAGGTCAGCTTTTCACCTAGCCGTCCTCTAATCCGTCCACATCAGAGCAACAAAACCGTTGCTTTGCAGACAAAAAGAATTTGTCTTTTCATTGGCCTTTTTCGGCTAACCATTTAGTTCCACAGCACTGATTGGTCGAAACAACACCAATCTAGCAGTCAGACATCTGATTGGCTACTTTCAAAATACAGTTTAGTATAAGTTTTATTGATTTCTTCCTATCTCAATTCAGTCGATATCGTACTCTGAGGAGAGTCAGACGAAAAAAGCTTTTCAGTACTTAAATGTTTTCGCTATTTCGTGCAGTTTTATTGTTTTGTACCACCAACAAACTATTTGTATATCAATCGATATTCGTGGTGATTAATGAAAGATTATGAAATATATCGAATACATATGCATATTCTGGGGAGTAAAATGGAGTAAAAATTGCATTTTAAAAGAATGAGACCAATAAACTGTGCAACAGATATTACTTACCAAAGTCTTGCTTATTATGCTAGTTGTCCATGTCCTGCTCCCAAATCACCATGTATATATCCGCATTTGGTCTTTGAACCAACACAAATCCTCCATTAACTGAGTCATGTTTTGGAAACTTGTTAGGGAGGCACAATAATCGGAAAGTTTCAGGATGTAACGCGACTCCCGTAGAAGATAAGTTGCTGCGTTTACCTCTAATTCCGAAATCCGCCATTCAAATCTCTGTTAAACATTTTATACGACATATGAATATTATTAAAAGGAACTTAGCAAATTTAAACAACCAATAGCAAACCTGAAACGTCCATTTTATGGCACAAAAAATGAAATTTGCGTTAAGAAACGGATTCCTGATACTTCTTCAAGTTCTTTTTCAAAATATGTTAACTTGACTGTAAACGTTTGCAGTGGCTAGTGTCTTGCAAAGATCATTTTGCATAATAGATCATAGAAATTATGTGAATTATATTTATATTTTTATGTAATGTACTCTGTGCCATTTTCAATCCCAAGTATACACAAACACGGATTTGGACGATAATCCTAATAAATAAATTACTTAAACTACGACATAAATTTCTACCCTCTCCTGGCCAACTATAATGGCATATACAGAAACTTTTCGGGGGGGGGGGGGGGTGGGGATTCCACTTAATGATGACGTCATTTTTCTAATCTTCCAGAAAACGGGGCAAGCGTTAAGGTTGTAATTCAAGTTGTTCTCGTAGTCATTCGATGTAAGGAAAACATACATAAAATACCAATCAGAACTTGACAAACGATGAACGAAGTTTCTAACAAACAGTTACAAAGTATAAAGTCACTTGTTTCGTCATGGGAATCACAGTTTCTCGTACCTTTACTCGACTCAAACTAACAATGTCGCATCGGTAATTTATGGACTACAGACACTGTTAAGCACGTGACGAAACAGCGTGTTCCTAGTGGACTTTTAACTATAGGCAAATAAAGTCAAAATGGCAGGTTGTTGAAGGCAAAATTATACCGTTAGAAGGCATCTGTACAACAAAACAAAGAAATTTGATTTTTCGTGAAATTTGAGGGGAGCACGGCCAAGTGCCCCTCTTAAATACACCACAGGCCAATGACGCCAGATTGAAAAGGACAGTTAGATTACCAACAAGGTGACCATACCTACTTGCAATCCTGCACCCTTCCATAAAACAAGGCATTCCCCTGGAATATTGTTTTTCAGTTTTGAGAAGGAGTCTCCTGGGGCTTCCCATAGCGGTAAATACATAGTACCTAGGAGAGGTGCTTTTCTTTCTTTAACATCATGTTCGTTGTCCCATTGAGTACATCTACGAGATGATTTTAGCATCCTGCTTCAAACAAGAGATTATATAACTCTGAGTTTCATATTCTGTGTTCTGGGAAGACGCAAAATCCTCTTCATAAAAATATTGGGGGCCAGGCTGATCAAGACATCGTCTTCTTCGAACTTCTTTATCTTGACACGTACAATATCCAATTATTTATGTTACTGTAACCATGCACAAATTCTAATTAGGTATTGTGTACAGTAATGCCGTAAGGTTACCTGATGCTTGTACGTTTATCTCGTGATGCTCGAGGATGCATCATGTGGATTGCTTATCTATTGTCATCTAGGCATCATGTGCCATCCACATAGTCATAAGATTCATGCAAGCTCATGTAGGATGGATTTCATTGGCTATTGCCTACATCAGGTCATCGTGAGCCTAACTCATGATCTGTCTATCCTTTGCTATAAATATAGGTGCCTTATATTCCTAAATTAGAATTGCTGTTTG
>JAAAKL020001558.1:19212-30232 GCA_010016065.2 Carybdea cf. marsupialis auct. non (Linnaeus, 1758) | reverse complement strand
GGAAAGGAACAACACAAAAAAAATACAAAAAAGGAACACACAGCTACATATGAGAAGGGGAGAGGGGAGGAGGGGGGGGGGGGGTGGGGGGGGGGGGGGGGGGGGGGGAGGCATCTATAAATTAAAGATTGCTAAAAATGAACATATATTCTTCATTTATAAATGATAATATACATAACTTACACCACTGACCTGTTTTCCCCAATCGTAAGCGAAGAAAAAACAAAGCTTAACTAACGCCAGGGCCACAGGGAACTGAGCATCCGGGCTTGTTTCGGCAGCCATGTCGTAAAATCGTTTCGCAAGGTGAATGTCCTGAAAATAAATAGTATCAAAAATGACGACATGAATTTCTGTTCTTGGTTCAGATGACATGAGAGTACTGACACCAACCATATCCCTCATGGATGTTACCGAAGTCCATGTTTCAAGTACTAGCTTAAAAATACAAAGGCACGGTACCATCAATTGCCAGGACGCTGTGCATGTCGCAGAACATTTGGGATAATTCTTGTGTGGCATTGTAGCACACAGTTACGTGAAATCAATTAAACAAATAAAAGTTAAAATGATCGATATGTCCATAGTTCTGCAAACATCGCATATCAAAATCTTCGGTTGCATATGGCTTGCCTTTCAAGACACTCCAGATATGGTGCGAATTTCCATTTATGAAAGTTAGTCTATTGTCTCTTTTACACTTCCACCCTTGGGGCTTCGATTACTATGTAGAGGACGCCAGTCAACAAAACTTTTGTGCCTTTATGTGATTTCATGAATAGCTATTGATTGTGTAATACAATGATAAATACGAAAAATCGACGTCTAAGAAACCTTTTGCTGCAGTTATTTTGCGGTTTTTAGTGAGGTGGGAAAGACGAGACGAGAATAGGGTACTTTCGAGTGTGAGTTAGGTACACGAGGCTCGCAACAGCAGTGAGGGACCAAAGGTAATTCTATCTGATGGCATCGTAGAGTGTATCTGTCAATCTGTCAAGGGTTAACAATGAACAAATAAACACAATAATTACAAAAATACAGAAGAAAGGATGGGTGAACGAGAAAATGCAGCGGAATCATAGTAGACGGGGAAAAAAGGACGATAAAACGAAGAAGATAAAATAGATGGAGAGCAACACAACAAGAAATAAAGCACAAGGGTATAAAAAGACGAAGAAAATTAAAGGAGGTAAAGAAGGAAAGAAACGTGAGCAACCTAAAATGAGAAGGAACGCGAAAAAAATGAGTGGATGAGAAGAAAATCTTGAAAGAGAGGGAAAGAACAAGACGTGGTCTTGATGGAAGAAGAGGAGATGAAGAAAGACAACGTTGTGATTATTATTTCTAGTCCAGTAAACTTGATCCTTGTAATTTGCCTCTGGAATTGTAGGCAAAATTTGTAGGAAAAGTGGTTGAAATTTACGACATATTACCTCTTTCAGCCCAAGGCCTTGTTCGTGCATGTACCCTAAGTTGAACATTGCTTGCGCATTATTTTCCTGCTCACTCGCTAATCTGTAATGCAGTGCAGCTGCTTCGTAATCTACATTTGTTCCAAAACCATAATAGTGGTAATCTCCAACTTTCACTCTTGCAACTGTGTAACCTGCAAACAGATAGATTGTAAGAACTCAGTCATGGAATATCACCATTATCAACAACGGCCAAACCAAGTAAATACACTTATCAGCATTTGGTGAATTTTGTAAAAAATACGAGAGGAGATGGACTTTTAAGTCACGTGTATCATAGGCATTATCATAAATTAACATCGTACGGTTACACTCGGAATTGATAACGTTTGACATATGATGAGGGCTTCTTATTGTCTGCATGGTACAAGACATATTCTCTATTGCCTGATTGCAGGGCCACTGAATATTAACAGGGGTCAGCTGCTTCCACAATATGTACAGATTCAGGGTGGATGGGGAATTAGTTTTCCGAAGTTACTAATGGTACACCAGATGACCCCTATTAATATACCTGATCGAGACTGATCAAGACGACCTGACAACAGTCAAAGTGGTACGTGTAATCAGAACAGGCCTGGTAACATTCAATAATGGGATAGAGATGGGCGTTAAGAAATTGATTGACGGGTTTGAGAAATTGTCATATGTTAGCAAATCGCAGGTGAAGGAAAACTTCGAAAGCGTCCCTGCACACAGAACCTCCTAATAACAACGTGTACAAAGTTCTTCTTGGAGCACCTTACTTTCCTTCTGTCAAGGAGTTCTATTTCACTTTAACCCTTTCTGCTGATGTTTTAAACCTGATCCAAAACAATAACCAATGAATGAGGCTTTCTCGGGGAATAACAGTAGAAATATTTGTTATAATTTGCAGATCAGCCTAAATGTGTGTAAACTGTGCATACATAATCTGTAAGTACAGCTTAGTAAGAGCTATAGAACCATTTGGTAGTACATGTAGGCAAAAGGTTACGGACTTGCGAGAGATTGAAGTTAACCAAGTTAAACAAGAGGACTGTATCATTTACGGAGCAATGACAGGGCATGGGAATGTCCTTGTCCCTTGTAGTGCTACACGACGTCGGATAAATACGCTTTAATACGCTCTACAGCATAGTTTACCTTGAGATGCAGCACGGCTCCAGTACACAAGAGCACGAGGGAAAGCTTCTTTCTTGCTTGCAAATGATGTCTCAGCTACAGCAGAGTAATAAAGAATAACATTAGTGAGTGATCTATACCTATGAAGAAGACGAAACGGATAGATTATAGACCTTAATTGCCTAGGCAAGGAAAAGTAAGTAAAACAACGTACAGATACAAACATGTAATATATACATAAGACGACAAAAAAAACCCAACAACTGGCAACAAGCTTTCGAGAATCTGTTTCTCTTCTTCAGGCCACTCATACAAATGGATGAAGGGAAGACTACTTATAAACAAGATAAAATATTTAAAAACAATAAACTTGCTAAAATTTAATAGTTACCATGAGGCACGATGACATTCCTACTTACAATAATATTTCTAAAATACTTTAAAACTTCTTAATTACACTTCATTTAAAACTACTCCATAAAAATCTGTCTAGACCAAGTCCTTAACCACCAATCACAACCTCGCTTTCAAGCCGAGATGCGAAATGACCGCAACCAAGAATCAGCCAGGTTAGCCACGCGATTATCCGCGCAGTGGAAGGACCTGGGCCCGAATATACAAACCTATATAACCTATTGGGGAAACTCTCGCTCAAGTCCGCGAGGTATAAAAACATTAAGCTTACGCTGCCAAAATGTTTCCCTTTTTCGCACTGATGCCTCTGTTTCTGCCGTGTCAAATAGAAAAAAACTGCTAGTCTTTCATGCCATTATGGCCATTGTTCGAAAAGTGTTGAAATAGATCACTCTGGATTTCTTTAAAAAGTTGCGAAACTGCGACTTGAATTCCGCAGACTTTGCATTGCAGAACGTATACTGCCCCCTTAGAATCACAAGTGAGACGGCCACATCCAATTTTGTAAGTACGGTTTTGTCCCCTATCTGTGAATGTATCCGTCTCACAGACATAATTACACAAATCGCAGTTACGCCTTTTCCTACAAGGAGCACATCCTAGATCCGTATTTTGAACCTTAGGCACCAACTTGGCGTGCATTAATTTATCCTTCAGCGACTTTGCCCGTCTATATGTGACCATTGGAGCAGCGGAAAAACCACGCTCATGTTCTTCGTCACATGCAAGGATGTTGAAATTGCCCAAAAAATGATCATATGAGACTGAGCACTAAGTGCTGGATGATAGGAAAGAACAAGCGTATCCCTGTCATTGTTATTGATACAGGGCTTAGTAGTAGTCCTGGGTTCTAAAAGGGAGCTTATGTCCTTAGATCAGCCTCTTTCAATTTGGCGTCCGGCGATATGTTGCCGGTACCCACGTGACATCAGCCATTTTTTCAACTCCATACACCGCTTTTTTAATAGTTCTTCCTTAGAACATACACGTCGAATGCGTAGTGCTTGAGCGTATGGAATACCTTTCTTAGTGCGGAAGGTGTAACATGAGCTGTAGTGCAGATACTGCGGATTTATAGAAATCTTCCAAGGCGGTTCGTTTTGGTATTCAACAAACTCCTTTTCTTTACTCGTACGTACATCAATCATTTGTAATCTCAGTGGTAGTTTAACACATCAACAGCGGATTTCACAAAGGTTTGAGTATGATGAGATGCAAACGTTTCCAATATTCTATCTTCTGGATATAAGCTGATAGAGAATACGTCACATGTATTACAAACTGCGTAATTCAATTGCACTTCCTTATCAGGCCTTGCTTGATAACTAAGTGTGCAAATTCGACATTGCATCTGCGCCAAATTGGTATTCAAGTCTTGCAGAGTCTGGTAGCCCTCTTATGAGAGCAAATCTTACCGGTGGTCGATAAAGGAGGGATAAAAGAGGGTTTTCAGGTACCTGCACATACATAATTTTCGAAAAAGGCAGGCAATGATTACAAAAACACCAACGAATGTACCAGCATTTACGGCTAACTGATGTCTCCAAGTGAGTTACATAGTTACGATGCTATTTCCTTTGCCTTAGGCGTAGGTGACGAGACACATTGTCACACTATATTCTTTAAGCCTCTTATTCACATTTTATTGACTCTCGTCCACGTCGCATCCAATCAGTTCCCAGCATTCGTATGAGTTTGAGAGGGGAATAGAATGGAAATGGTTGCGTTCCTTAATAAACAAATCCAGATTTCCCATGTAAATGCAAGCCATGCTTTTACTACTTTGGTTTTGTTTCGTTCCATTTGGATCTATTACCGTATAAACGAGTTCTAGATACTGTCCTGTGGTGTATACAAAAAATTAGCATAAAAGTTGTTCACTTACCAGTTTCTAGAATGTAAGCAACGTTACTCTGTGCAGCTTCATATCCAAGTTCGGCCAAGAAATAGTACTTTAATAAGGCTGTATCAACGTCGCCATTCTTATAGGAATGATAGGCATCCATAAACATCACTGACCATCGACCACGCTCTGCAACACTCTTAAATAGCTAAAGAGGCAAGTTAGATTTAAAGATGTTGACAAACTTAGCCAATAGGATACTGTAGATCCTTGAATTAGAATCTACAACGCCTATTGACAACTTACCGTTCTTGGTTGATTGCATAAACGTGTAGGAGTTTTAAAAAGCATTAGGAAAACTGCAGACAAAAAAAGCTCCTTTCCAACGGTTAAAACAACAAAAAATGTTTCAGAGCGTTGACTAAAAGCGTGTAAACACTGTTCAAATTATGTACGTATACACTTGTCACGGCTCAGCATAGTACCAGGTTGAATAGAAGCGCCATGCCCGGCAAATCACGCTCATAAACACACTCATGGAGTTTTAACCGTACGACAACTTACCACGATAATTAGAAAGCAAACTGCAAAGAGATGAGCCAAACATTTTCTCTTCGTGTTATATCATACTTGCCTCTTGACAATGCTGAACAAGGCAGGGATGTCTCTACAGTTTGGGCTACACGACGCCTACAACTATTAATCTTGACCGTAAACAAGAGTGTGGTGTTAGAACGTATCCCAGAAGAGAGGCAACATTCTTTAAAACATATGCATTTCTGTATGTTAAGCGCATGCGTCAAGTGAGCTACTTTGGTTTGGTTAATGTTCTTCTTCAATAGTGAAATGAGATGTCTAGAAACCAGCCAGGGTCTGTACCGGTTAAAATGATCGTGAAAACTGGGTGAATGTTTCGATGAGGGAACCAAAGAAACGGACAGAATTGTGGCAGATCTCTCGTTCCCAGATTAAGAACTAGATAACGAATTGTTTAGCCGGGCCAAAAGGTGGCACACATGAGCAGCATATATAATTGAAAGTGGGTAGATGTTAGTGCAAGAACGGTTATCTAAATTATGTAATATGTCTATCGCATACTATTTTGATGTCTTCTTAATAAAGCTCTCCAGACGACACGTTTCCGGCTCTTTTAGGGCTACGAGCACATTACCATGGGGACTCGTGTCCAATTCGCTATTCGACGTTTGTAGTCTTATTCGAGTCTACATGCTGTATTACTACTGGATCATCACAGAATCATTTTCCATACCGTTTCACTCCAAATATATTTACCAAGGTTATAGCCATATTTTAAAATGACTTTTCATACTGATTGTTCGAACGGTCTTCACAATGTATTGCCAATGATAATAATGCCACTTCGAACAACTGTACGAGGTGAAACCAATGCTATATTTACGTTTCTGCGAAATATTGAATATTCTAAGTACTGTTTCTTGGCATTATATCTTACCTCTACAGCTGTGTGGCAGGACCTCACGACTCCACTCCCTGATGAGTGCATTGACGCTAGATTATACAAAGCTAGTACATGGCCTGAAAAATAATGTAAGAATAATCATATTTATACACCTTGCGTATTGTATGATTCATTTAACTTGTCATTTAGAACAAACACGAGAATATGGCGGTATAATTCATCCACTGCAAACTCTCCCGAAAATCATATCCCAGTTCAGCTACAAAGTTTACACACCATTGGTCCATTTTCATCAGATAACATTGCCTACTGGTCTGTTTTGCCTCTGCCTGCGTACTCCTACCTTCCTAATACCTGTCCCAATAAAGGCCAAAAACATATTTACAGCTCCATCTTGTAGCGGTGGGTTTAATGGCGGGTTACATGTTACACTAGCTTAATTAGGGTTCTCACTTCGGACGAGATCTAGATACAAGGGGGCTCCTTAAACGACAAACTATTCGTAATCGTAACTCTCTTCAGGCCAACTGCTACTAATCTTTTCCGAGATACATAAATTCCTATAATAGCGTACTTCGTGAAAATAAATTACTTGGGCCCATTATTATTCATAAAGCATTTTTGAGATTACATCACTTGATTGATAAATCTGCTACTGTGATCTAGTAATCTAATAAAATGTAACTTCTAAAGTACACCACATTGTTTCAACAACTTGCTACGATCTGCGACGATATTTGACGATTTGAGAATCTAAGCAAACTTCAAGTGTAATGTTCCGGTTTACTTTTACAGAACAAAACGATTGGCAAATATATATACATCAGCTAAGGGTTAAGGTTATCTCAAGATCTTCAAAAGAGACGTTTTCGTTACGTCCATTTTTACATATCGAAAACTAAAGAAATCCATTTAAAATCCTTATTTCTCGCTTCTACCTGTCAAATTTTGGCGATGAGATTGCATGAGGCACATTTGGTATTTCAACCCACAAACTGAATAAGACTAGTAAACAGTTACGTACAAAGAACTAAACTCCGGAGCCACTTGAATCAACGATCCACTTACACATGACAGCTTGGTCTTGTAGAATGCAAACACTGGCAACGCTAGTGGGTGTCGGATAGTTGGGCCGAGATACTCTTATTCTTCTTTCAGTAAATACCCTCATATCCTCCTTTACCGTATCCATAAATCTTCGCTTTGGTCTTCCTCTCTTTCTTCTGCCTGAAAGTTCCATCTCAATCACCTTTCTACACACGTATTCTCCATCTCTTCTCATGTCAAGCCCACATCATCTTCGCCAAGCGTCTCTCATTTTCACCCCTAATGATTCGACTGTGCCTCTGATGAACTCACTCCTTATCTTATCCTTTCTTGTTACTCCCATTGCACATAAACATTTTCAGCTCCGCTACCTCCAGTCCAGCTTCCTGCTTCTTTGTTATTGCCACCGTATCCAGTCCATAAAACACTACTGATTTCACTACCATGCTACATACTTTCCCTTTCACTTTAGCTGGCAACCTTCTGTCACAATAACATTCCAGACTTATGCCATGCCTGTATTCTCCTCTTCGCCTTTTTCTCACAATCACTATTCTCTTGCACAGTTGACCCTAAATACCTAAATTCTTTTACTCTTGTGGTCTCTATGCCCTGCATTTTTACGATTACGGCATTATTGCCTTTATTTAAGCATAGGTACTGTGTCTGCGACCTGCTTATTTCTACAACTCTTCTCTCCAAATCATGTCTCCAGAACTCCAAGCTCTGTTCCGTCTCTTCCCTAGATTCTTCACATAAGACAATGTACATTATCATTGCAAAACATCGGGTTGGTACCTTAAGAGCACTAATCTATTTACGTACCTGATTGTGAAGCTAGTGTGAAATATTTGACTGCCTGTTTGAAGTCTCTTAAAACTCCTTTACCAGCTGCAATGCAAAAAGTTAAAGTTGCTATGAATAATTAAGGATCTTCCCAAATATTCATACCACAAATTTTAAATGATTATGGTTATCCTCTCATCATATCTGCGTGATTATCATTCTCCCTTTTCGACTTTTAACCTTTATTCCATTTCTATTCCTCAAACGTAAACGTCCAAAGCAGTAACTCTTAAAAGAGAAATTGTTTACAAACTTAGAATTAAATAGAGTTTTCAAATATCTCCTAACTTAGATGTCGATTCCCTAGTTAAGGCTGTCACCAGCTTTAGTTTATACTGTCGCTAACTATTTTACGGCTTAAAGGCTTTTCAAACCATGTCATAGTCATGGTAGGAGGGGGGATCGCTACCATTCACTGTCAACAAACATCTTTTCTGTTGGCACCAACCCTCCTTTTGTTGTCACAGGTCAACATGTCAGTCGCCACCAGTCATCCATCTGCTGTAATCGGTCATCCTTTCTGCAGTCATTGTCATAACGGCTGTTGTAATTACCTCTAATACAAATATGATTTTAAACTTCACGGTTGTAGTTTAATATAGCCACCGAACATCCCAGTGTTTAACAAAAACGGATCATAACAAAATCAAGGTAGTAGAACGAATTTTTACTACTTAAGATAAATATAAAATCTAGATCTAGTTTGCTTCACGCTTTAATATTGATTGTTGGGCTACATATGGTACGAAGGCAATAAATCAAGCTTCGGATCCTCTCTTGTAATTGCGCATCTGATATAGTCTGATAAGAATTTTTTGTCTAAACTCCAAACAAACAAAACGATAAAATCGCAAAAATGACTGGTGGTAGAATATTGCTAACGCTAGCGATGTAAATAATACTGTGACGTAAATTTCTTAAGTATCGAATTCG
The DNA here is from genome assembly GCA_010016065.2 of Carybdea cf. marsupialis auct. non (Linnaeus, 1758). Lineage (NCBI taxonomy): Eukaryota > Metazoa > Cnidaria > Cubozoa > Carybdeida > Carybdeidae > Carybdea > Carybdea cf. marsupialis auct. non (Linnaeus, 1758). Next base: position 21,132 of record JAAAKL020001558.1, on the reverse strand, counting down.
ATCATTGTTCGTTTGCTTTACGTCGGTGCAAGTTGTCAGTCCAAAAAGAAAATAGAGTCAACGAACAGGGGTGGGGGTGATACATGAATCGTAAACAAAGAGTCGCGGCTTCACGTTCCCGCGAGGCCTTTGTCCTCTTTGTCAAAAATGAGTTCCTGACCAGATATAAGGAGTGCAGTGTTGTGCCTTATAAATGAATTGTTATTGTTATAAATATGTTACCTCTCTCGCTTACAAGAATGCTTGTAGTGTAAAGTACAAGAAAAAGGACGAATGGCAACAAAACGGCCGTAAAAGAACTTAAGATGATTAAGTAAGAACATACTTAAATACATGTTTCCAAGTTGAAGCTGAGCCTCGGGCCAGCCTTGTTCTGCACCAAGACGAAAGTACTTCAATGCCTTTTCCTGATTCTAAAACAACAAATTTGACAAAACTGCGATCAGGTTCATGTACCGCAGTTACACAAACTATGCAGCGCAATGCAAGTTACTTTCAGTATAATAAGTATACATTAGCTAAGAAGGAGTAGATTTAACGTCTTCACAAATGTGAACCTTATTATGTGGAAAATATTTTCCCTTACTCACCTTAGGAACTCCTCTGCCGTTAAGGTACACCATGCCCATACCATTTTGACCAATGGGATTCCCCTATCGACGTTAAAAGATAGGATCAAATTGTGTCACGAAAGAAAATATTGCAATTTTAAAAATCCAACACAAATCAGTACCGATTCATTATTAAAGATCACGTTCGAAGGTAAGATGAGAGTATAGCATTTAAAGCACAAATTTCAGAGATTCCACTCATATTTCGACTTTTGGAGTCAGTCCCAATCGACAGTTTGAATATTCTATCCTCTCTGCAGCTACGCAGCAAACAACATGATAAGAATATAACATACAAAAGAAAAAGCAGTCGAAGAAAAAAAAAAGTAGAAAAAAGAAGAAGCTACAGATGTAGCAAAAAAGGAGCACAGAAGGAAGCAGCAGTTAGAGAGTCAGATCAAGAAGAGGTAGATGAAGAAGCATATAAAGAAAAAATCAGGAGGGGCAAAAATGACGTCAAAGAAGAAGAATAGATTGTTTTTAAACTCGTGAATTTACTGGTATCCGAACACTCAACTCATACAAGAACATTCTTTCTCTGTTCTCCTGGCAGAACACATGGGGCTGCAGGATAAAGTATACAGATACAGATGAAGACAGATAATACTAATAATAAAAATTAAAAAAATAATAATAATAATATGGCCACAAAGATGTGCCACAAAGACGGAAAGTTATTTCTTGCGGGGGAAAAAAAAAAAATGATAATAACAATAATAACAGTAAGAAGAAGAAGAAGAAGAAGAGTAATAATTTTACGCATCTGTACCATATATTTCTCTAATCATACATGAAAAAAATACATCAGCTTCATATGGAGATTTACATTTTCCCAAGGCAGATGACTTGAAAGTCGACTGGAACACTGACATTAACGGACGTTTGCATGACATTTGAAGACATCACAATGAGGCCGATATTAAGGGTGCACAGATCGTTACGGGGAAGAAACGAACTGACAAATATACAAAAATCTAATTAGATAGTTAAACACATGTAAAAATGGTTAATTAAAAAAGATGTTAGAGGGGTCCGTCCAGTCCTTGTTTCTTCAGTTGAATATGTCACCTTGTCGAATTTTGTGAAGATTCGATTTTCATTAAGATTATACCCTCTCAGAATGAAAACAATTGTGTTATGTTTTTCGAAACAAGACCAAGTGTAGAAATCCCTAGGAGTACAAGTAAGATTACAAGAAGAAGTACAAAAAGAAGTACAAGAAGAAGTACAAAAAGAAGTACAAGAAGAAGTACAAGAAGAAGTACAAGAAGAAGTACAAGAAGAAGTACAAGAAGAAGTACAAGAAGAA
>JAAAKL020001558.1:0-17005 GCA_010016065.2 Carybdea cf. marsupialis auct. non (Linnaeus, 1758) | reverse complement strand
GGTGGCTTGCGTTCAGACGTCTTTTCTTACAATCTAGTCTCTGCAGCAATATGACCCTGAGCTTGTAGTCGTAGTTTGCTTTTGTTATATGGGGGGGGGGGGGATTGAGCCAAAACGTGATGACATTTTCCTGATTTCTCGCACACCATTTGCAGAAATAAAAGCTTCGTAAAATTCTGATATTTATGAAAGATTTCTCACATTCAATTCAAACACCATAGCTCACCTTGCCAAGGTATGCCAACGCATTAGCGTTTCCAGCGGCAGCCGCTTGTTGAAAATACTGAAATGATTTCTGAAAAAGACATTAAAAAATGTGAAGTTGTCTAGAATTTGGGCAGGTACACTACTTGAAAGCTAAACCAAAAACTTTAAACTCCTTACGTGAGGTTCCCAGTAATAAGGAAGTTTCCAGTTGTCATTTTAACCCTCATTAGCCTCCATATGGAAATATTACGTCATCAAAAGCTGCCTCCCGCTTGGGTTAAAAATTTGATGATCAACAACAGCCAAGTCGGATGCATGTGGGTTCTCTTCGTTTACAGTACTGTTGATCAGCTTTAAAACTTTCTTATACAACGCGGAATTGCGTACTCTAAACAATCTCTAGAGAAAGTGTCAACAAACCACAAAGAAAGCTGTTGGCTCTTTATGGACCTCTCGGGACCTATTGCTCTCTGCGTTCGAGTCTTGTGTTGTGGCTATATTAGAAGTCAGCATGACATAACTTATTGCCACAGTTATCGTTCTGCACATCCACATAGTTTTGACTCCACATGTCTCTAAACTTCAGTCGTCACATACAATGCACCGGACGGTCCTAACACGTCAATAATACTGCACGTTTGCCTTTGAGCACATGACCGGAACCAGGATGCTTGACGTGACAAATCAGGGTTTAACTTGCAATGTAAAATTTTCGAGTATGTCAATTACATTCTTGCGTAGACAACCTTCGTCAGTGTTATCGATACAAATCAATAAAGAAGTATTACGGTTAAACAATGTGATAATAGCAACTTAATGGCTCATATTTTTTAGCCATGCTGAAATAAAAATCTCTCTCTTCGCCCATGCTCGCCGAGTCAGGTCATGTCCAGTTCAGATTGTTGTAACTGAATAGAACGGGACGTTTTCTAGCTGTCCTTTTCATTTCTTTCATGTCACTGAAGACGAAATAGTCCAAACAACATAGCTCGATTTCCAATCTGCTTCTCTTACAATAGTTCGACTCCCATTCTGCTTCCCTTACAATAGTTCGATTCCCATTCTGCTTCCCTTACAATATTAATGTGCATTGTTTTGTCATGCTCATCTTTCTCCTCGATGGGCACGGATGGAATTGGGAAAGTGACATCCTTTAAATGAGATTAGTTTACCTCGCTCTTTGCTTCCCTGTCGAGGTGTTGCAGTCTCGTACGTTACAGAAGTGATGATTTGGTGGAGGGCGCTGCAAACGTCCTCGTAAAATACTCAGGCACTGTTTGTTGTTTATGTCCTAGCAGGTCTCGACTGATCTGACCATGTTAGAATTGACGGTACCGTTCTTACGTAGTCTCTCTATCAAACAGGTCGAAATCGAGGCTACAGGCAACTGGAAAGTTCCGTTCTGAAGTACTTGTAAATAGGCGTTTTAACTACAGTGAAAGACAACCTCTTCATATCACACAAAATACTGCGTATACCGAGCCAAACAAATCTTGAGTAAACTGATACAAAGAAAAAAAACTAACCCCACTAAAATACTTTTAAAAACGATATAAATGTAAAGAACCGGTCTCAGTAACAAAGTGAGGGCGGGAACCTGTACTCTTGTTGGTTAGTTAATTCAAGCATTTTGTTATAGCAATGAAAAATGAGACAGCTGCATCGTTTCCCGGTTCATATGCACGGAGCTTATTTACAGTAGGGGTTCTACCAGTGTGCGTCAGTTTGAATTAGTTTGGATGATGGTTCATGTTGGGCCTCAAGGAGGCTTGTGAATGCCGGGTTTACGATCACTCAGCTACGGCACAAAAGACACATCGAATCTTGAAATACGGTACTCCGATAAATTTGAGCTGTGTATTCAGTAACAAGAGCCAATTATGTGCAATAAACATGGGTGGAATGTCTCCAACACGTTTTCCTAATCTCCAAGTTCTTATTTGTTTCCACTAGATGGTAGCAGTTGACAAACTAAGCATTGGCGTCTAATACTGAAATGAAGACCATATTTCAGATGTGTAAAAGTCACTGATCTCTAAGAAACACTGGATCGGGCATCTTCTGTCTCAAAGTGAGGTCAGTTGCTGGACGCCATTTCAGTCCCTATCACACAAAGCTTATAAACAATGTTACGTAACATGGCGGACATCACTGCGCTATCTTAACTAATGGGGGCCAGTACACGTGACTACACTTTTTTTGCTGTTGTAAACAATAGAAAGCTTGATCCAGTCATTTTTAGATATCAGTTGCAAAAGTCCCATTTTTCAATTTCTCTGATAGTATCTATCCTGTTCTTTGTTGTTCAGCTTGGCTACCTCGACTATAAAAATCAACCAAATCGTATTTTCCAATTAGGGTAAATGGAAACAACAAGTGATTTAAAATGTTCAACAGTTTACGTATTTGGGTATAAGTTATTTCCAGTGATAAAACAGTATGCTTTACAGATCACTGTACAGACCCAGCATTGGCCAAATTTAATGAGCTAAGGGTAGTGCTCACTGATAGTAAAATCAACATGCCAACTCGACGTAAATTTTTGGAAAGTTGTGTCAGGATCGAGATTAACGCATGGGACACAAGCATGCTATCCCAACCAATAACAATTACGAAAACTGGTATGCTGGTATGAATGTAGGAGAAGCATGGTAAAAGGAGGGTGGAAGCGAAAACATGTCCCCAAAGTAATGATACTGATGAGGACGAGGAGGCAGATTACAGAGTTGTGTACTGTCATGAACAAATACGGAAAATTATTGGAGCACAAAATGTAACTAGCTATGTCAATGCCCAATACTTGAAATACATTGCCCATGTATCCAAAGCGGAAAACAGTGCAATCACAAAAATAATGATGTTTGCCAAAGAAACACAACCATATTTCCGAGATCCATGAGTTAAAATTACAAAGATAATTGGAGTGGACATAATTCAAGCTAAGCGCGCAACACAATAAAAGAAGGAGTTCGCCGAGTGCGGAAACGTATTAGCACGCCTCCGTGATGGCACGGTATATCGAAGGAGGATCTCGCAAGAAGGAAGGACGGTATAAAGGAATAACTGTGTACCCAATCCTTACAATTACTCATCCTAGCAGGTAACTCACCTGGTGGTCTATTTCGACGCCTCTTCCTCCTTGATAATATAACTGACCCAGTCCAACCTGAAGCAGTGGTTACAAGAAAGGAATAACTTTTTTTGCACAATAATTGCGATAACAACTTTCCAAATTCGATAAGAACTGGGACGTATCTACGACAATGAGTAATTTCTTGAACCAGACTTAGCAAGTAGTTTGTTTACAATACAAAACATCAAGGGCAAAATAAAATTGCGAGACCATCATGTACTTAATCGCTTGATTCTTCCGGTTTTGTATTGTGACTAATTATTTTAACGTAACTCTAACATAGGTCTGTACTTGCTAACGTACTAGACGCTCCTAAAATGAATGAAGATGATCGACGATTCGAGTATGAGCACTGTAAGCCTCGCTGACTAAGATCGATAATAGGCATCATAGGCAATTGCCCTCTCAAGATTATAACTCAATCAGTTTCGTGAAAGCTATGCAAAAAAATAGGAACGCAATATGACACAAATTAGCACCAAACGTATGCAGCAGGGTCAGATATACCTGGGCTTGGACATCTCCTTTGTCGGCCAAAAACTGATAGTATTGCAACAGATCATCGTCTAACGTTCCACTTGATGTACCCTACAATTGAAATAGTAACTATATATTTGACAGATTGAAGATAAATAAAGTGTTAAGGAATCAGGCCACTTTCCCAAGGAGTAAAAAGCTACTGTCTGCATATATTAGCTACACAATACTATACTTTGCGTCTAACAATATCATGGGGATCGGGAATCGGCGTGATAATACTTTGTCTTTTCAGACAGTATGATAACACGATATGAGAAAAACATCATAAACCGAGAGAATGTAACTTCTGAATACCGACGATTGCAAGCTAACTACGAATTATTTCATGCAGTAAATAAAATAATTGTCATACCATTGAAAATTGCCCTTTACAAAAGACGTCGAAGGCGGACTGAATTACAGACTGACTGACATATATTTCGTTACTTATTTCGTTCTATAAATGTCTTTTTCTCACAGTAAAAACCGTGAAAAATTTAGTTAACAAAATGAAACAGCCCTTGAGAACAGTGCAACGAAAACAAGTAATGGCAGTTTTCGCAATTCCCTGTTGGTTGAAATCGGGAAGAAACACAAGTTCTTTAACTCTGGTAACAAATAATATCAACGTGAAATATAGTCAGGGGCCACAGAGAGAAGTTAGTGCAATTGAACTTTATCACACTGCGTCCCACACCACACTTACTACTTTGCATTTACGAATCTTAAAATGGCCCTTGCTACTGACCCTTTTAAAGAGATATGGACATCAAGTAAGAGTACACCTGAAAAGTTATGGACAATAAACATACTTGTTCTATTTCATCATATAGTCGGATACGTTGAACTGCTGATCCACCGATTGGGGATGCCTCCTCTGCAACTTAAAAAGAAAGAAGATACAACGACTAAGTACTTTCCAGACGTTACGTAGTTGCTAACACGCATCAAGTTTGCCAGTTGAGTGGTTCTATTTTCCTGTCTGGCATCGCTCTTCTTACCCAACGCAACAAAAAGCATTGAAAAATGGGATAGAAAAATAGGGTACTACAGCACGATAGACGAGTTTGCGTTGACGACCATGATGGTGCTAACAATAATGCCACTGAGGATGATTATGGGGACCATGATGGCAGTTATGATTAACATGCTGATAATGCAGCTTCGGCGGCTGCTGTAGATGATGATGATGATGATGATGATGATGATGATGATGATGATGATGATGATGATAATGATAACGATTATGGTGACGACGACGACACTACTGCTGGTGTTGCATAAAAAGTGAAGCTACGGACAACAATGAGGATGATAAAGGTAATGGTTGTGATGATTCTGACCATTGTTTGCTTATTCAAATACAAAAGCATGTGTTATCTTCAAGTACACTAGCCATGAAAAACAAACGAACAAATATTTACCTCTTTTTGCAACTTTTCTATAATATGTAAGTGCTGATTCGCAGCTTTGGACGACGCTGATACCTGCCCAATATCGATAACCCTATTGGTGAAAATGAAAGGTGTTCTCTGAGACAACAAGTACTATCTTACGAACCACAGCAAGGAAGAAATCACTAATAAAGAGCACACAAAAGAGATGATATGATAAAAATACATTCACGATCCTTCATCTATTCCTGCACTGTCTGCGCAGATAGGTGTATGATCAGTTGCTGATATTAGGACCCGAATTTCACGAAGAAGAAATAAGTCAAGTAACAATTCAAATAGTTGACTTCATGACTTGGCTCATCAATGGTTCTCGATGTGATATAGAGTGTCTTCATTGAAAAGTTTAATACGACGAAATAATACTTAACTGCAAGTCTTTTTCTTCTATTTATGCATAACTAAGGTTTGGGGTACTGCTGCTAACGCCTTCACATCGAAGGGCTTTGATTACAAGGGTAAAATCAATGGGTATTCTGAGAATTAAGTTATTGTTAAACAAGTGCCAGTGCCAACCAAATAGGTCAAGACATGCGCCACGAACTAGAAAACTATGACCAATGGGTCAGCATTCTAAGATCCATATAATTTTGTAACAGCACCTCTAATTGTTAGTGGCATCCTTTCATTGCAACTTTAGAGTTGAGTGGCTTCGACTCGAGTACATTAATCATATATAAATGTATAGCAAAGAAGGACAACATTTTTATAAACTGTGTTATTATCAACTTCTATTTTACATTGATGGTAGATGTTTATCATGTCTTGAGTCGTAGTCTTTTTCTGAGTTACGTTTCGAGAGTTACTTCTCCCATCTTCAGGCTGCGGGGTTTTATTTTACAGTCGTGTAAATATATTAATTAAGGTAACGAAGGAATAAAAAATTAACTTCAATTTATTCAGGATAGTGAATAGCCCGCATGCAATAATTACGGACGTTTTCATCATTGGAGAACAATTTATAGCCGAGGCAAACTGCTTTTCACTGTCCTACTTTGTTACCAGTAATGATTCTCTTACTAAAAATAATCTAAATTCTTATCAACATTTTAGACTTGATGATCCTAATTCACAGTTGTCCATGAAGCCAACAACCATTATGAACAAAACGATAAAAAATGCTATCTTGTATTACGAATTAATCCTTGAAATCAAAATTGGAGTTTCTAGGGAAGGGGTGTGACTGCTCACACACGGCGTGGTCTGAGCTTGCTGTTCTAGGATTAAGAATCCACTGTGAAGTTATCATGCAACCCCGATTTGGGTCGAAAAGGGGCTTAGCATCCACCGACACAAAGGCAAGACTTAAGCAAATTACTCTCAGATTTGCAACGGTCATACCAGCATCATTTGGCCTTGACTATCTCCACCAAGAGCTGCAAAGGTCGTGTAAACTACTGCCTGCGAGTAAGAAGAAATTGTTAGGGATTAGCTTAGCTATTTGTTTTGGAAGTAGGCACAAAAACATCAGATTTCACTTCAAGAAAAAACAAAACATCCAGATACTATTACTACACAATTGAAATAATAGAAGTTGCAAATAAGGCTGATATTGCACCTAATTATAAGTGAGTGCTAGCTGTCACTAAGGGTTTATAAAATTACATCAGCAGGGCATGACACCTTTGATAGTGATCACATCGTCAAAAAGGTTTTTAAATGTCATTGCCACCATGGTATAGTGGATAAATTCCTGCTTTTCAGATCAAGAGGGTCAACACGGTCAAGAGGATCAGGGTTCAAATCCCGGAAGGACCATTGTTGATGTCAGAAAGGCCATCCAGTCTTAAAGTGTTCTATGCTCCAGTAACAAGTCCCATGTATAAGGGCACCGTCAATCCACATGAATGGGAATAGAAGACGTTAAACAGAGAATAGGGTAGGATAACAAAATCCAACAACACTTACGCAGTTGTTATGCAAAACAAAAACGTTTGATAGAGACAGAGCCAACAATGGATAAAGCCTTTACAAAAATGTACAAAAACCCTTTCAAAACACAATAAAGGGTTTGTGAAAATGCGTTAAAAAGATAGTTAAACATTGAGTATGGATCAAATACTGTCAGTTAAAAACTATCATGCCCTGACATATAGAATTCGACACTACATCAGGCAGGAGCAAGTTCCTTGTCAGCAGTGGCAGGTACAAAGGGAGGAGGGGGAGAGAAAGGACAGGTGCCAAATGTTAATAGCTTTTCTTCAAAAATTAAAAACTTTCGCAGGAAAGTCGCTAAACGTGACAAACAATTTCAATAAGACTATTTAATTGCTTGTTTGACATTCAAGGTCATTTAATAATTCTCAGAGAAAAAGAGCCGCCATGTTATTTGTACGGATGTAGCCTGATATCTAGTTATTAATCATAGTGTATCTTCCACCTGTATAAAATCTCTGTACTCATCTTCTTTAACCAGAATTACTATGATATTATATTCTCATGATTTACAGATAGATTAAAAAAAGTACGTTCTGTCTATGTCTGCACTACAACACGTGATACTACAGTATTTGAGCCACCATGTTCTAGTGGATACATTCCTTTCCTTTGGATCAAAAGGGTTAAAAAGGTCAGGGTTTAAATCCTGGAAGGGCCAATGGTATCCAGACTTAAAATGCCTGAGTAGCAATTCCTATGTACATGGGGAGTGCATGGTTTTAAAACCGATTAAAAAACACAAAAAGACAATTGCACAACCAGAATGGTTCTGGTAAGTCCAAACACGCATCCTTCGTGGGGAGGTATCTTCCCTTTCTGACTTCCAAATCAATAAATGGCTCTTATAAGATACAATAATCCTTGTTCCAAAGATCTTAGCATCTTATATTGTGATTCACTAGCAATAAAAAACTCGTGTTTGCAAGATGAGCACTGTGACACCTACAATGCTCCTGGTTATCCGAGTAACAGATAATACCAATGATAACAATGATTTGAAAAGTTATTGTTAACTTGGAGAATGCTTGGGACCTTTACATCATCATTGTTCATGAAAATCTGGCAAACTAGCTAAAAGAAGATCTTTGACTTTCAACTTATGAGGAAGTGGTCCATACAAGCCATAATAATCAAAGAACCTAATGCACCTTTGATGGTATCTTAAAGCACCTCCCTGAATACTAACAACAACTAAAACCTCTTGACTTAAGGATGAATGATCTACCACACTCACCTTAGCTTGACTAGAATTCACTCCAATGCCAGCACCATAAAGAAGACCCAGGCCCTACAACAGGTATCAAAATTATTTGGAAATTTGAATTGCCATTTCCACTTTATATTAAATGATCATAGAAAGAAACCACCTCATTAACTATACACAATAGTAGACATATCATTGTCTCACAAAAACGCAACATAATGAACAAGACTGATAAACATTTGACACATGGTGACTTGACACACTACCATTCAATGCCTCGTGATGTACCCAGGCATTGGGGCTTTGCAAAACCAACATCGTCACATTTTGCTATACTCTTGACTGTTTGGTACTCAATTCAGTCACTATACCACTATGATTTGTGGAAGGAGGCATAAAGCTCTGCAGTCTAACTTTCTATATCTGGATACAAATTTATTTCCTTTCATTAGCATCATTTGGTCCTCAATGTTCTTCTCGTCTTTCTGGTTCTTATGTGAGATGGTTGAGTTATGTTTGTTAAACAGAAGTTGCCAACATACTCGTAACATCTCACGAATATAGCGAGGACTGTGTCAAAACAGTTATTTTGTATAATTTCATAATCAGTACAACGTTATTTTCCATGATCAGTCTTTAACTTTTAATTGTCACAGGTGTTGCAAGATCTTCTGCATTTGTTTTAATACTGTACATGACAGTCGTTAGTACAATAGGGTATGATGTAAATTGTAAACAAATGTACTGATTCTTGCCTCATCATTTGTAACCACGCTTAGATCACGCTGTATTTAATGTAAAATAAGTATCCTTTCCACTATCTTCTTGTGTAATCGTACATTCCCTAAATATTTTAGTATGGCATAAATACAGTAGTCCTCGACTGGTTTAATCAGTTATGATCAGCCGAAGACATCATCATCGCCGGATCTACTGTAGGAATTCGTTCGTAGAATTCAGTTGATATCTCCCAGTTGTTGCCATCGGATACCGTGATCCCTTTTTTGATATAATATACACTGGAACGGTACTAAACGCTATCAGCAAATTGTATAGTGTCTTTCTGTCACGCCTTCCCGCGCCGCCGCCCTTACATTTATACAACAATACCAGATATTGTCCTCCTAAGATCGAAACTGTTTTACACCAAATCTATTGTGAATGTTAGTGGTCGGTATCTTGCCCCTCCCCCAGGTTCCCTGCTGTGTACGACCCGCGAGGATGTTAATGTGATTATACTTTATTGCTTCATAAAATCATGATGATTATGTCATAGACTTATAAATCATATTATCATTATGACTATATTGTATAGCATAAGTCATTTTATCTTATCGATATTTTCTTCTGGCTCTTGCTAAGATCATGGTGCTCCTGTTTCGTGGTGTGTCTTCCAATGCTAACTCGCGCGGTGCACCTTTGTTGCAGTTGCTAACAACGATACCGTTCGACATGCTGGAGTGATTTTCAAAATGGCTACTCACAAACGAGACATGGGAAAGTTAAGTATGGAGTCGCAGTACGGTCGTTATGATCAAACATCTCTAGCAGCGTTTCTATGGTTGACATAGAATACTTAAAAGTGGACTGTACCTTAGCATGGAGATAGAGAATCGAGTGTTAATCTATGCTGCAGGTCAGTTGTGGCAGTAGGCAAATCAGGATTGGAGAAGTCTCTCATGGTTCATCTGTAAGATACGGTAAACAGATTGGTGATTTACGACAATGTTGTATGTGCACCTTCGTGCGTTCTGTATGGTTCACAGACCTTTTTTGTCCAGCTGAGTTGTGGCTCAACTTTGACAGCTCTGGGAGAGGGTTTACAGTTGTTGACTAGCGGTACGATGTTCAGATTTCATTAAGAGTGATGTTAGATTCACCCACATGCGCGTAAAACTGTTCGAGGGAGACTGATTCATATAATTTCACCAATATGTGAACAACGACCACTTGAATCACATTGGACATCTCGGGTCAATATGAAGAGTAGAAATCGGAAGGCTTCCAACATTATGGAGAGAAAAAGAAGTCAACGATTGTAGTTCTAGTTGTACTGTAAGCCTACCGTACTTAAACATAAAATTATAGGCGACAAACACGACTTGAAAATGGATTCTGCAGGATCTTCGCCGCTTCTAAACCAATACAAACTTGATTTAGTGCTGAAACGCTTACCGCAGACACTTATGGGTGGCCTGAAGTTAAAAATTGGACTGGACGCTCCACTGTATGCATACATTAACCAGGTAGCACTGTGGCTTATGCCAGCGATCTTGGCAAGCATCTTCACTGCTGTGGCAGAAGTTGACAACAGTTTGGAATACGTAGCTGCTTATGTATACGGGTCCTGTATGTTTTGTTGCAATTTGTTTATTTTTGGAATTGCAACCGTCATTAGGTGGAAATCGACCCAGAATAGCGTAAACAGGCATCAAAACGTCCTTGCAGATGATGACGAAGTACAATTTTCATCATGTTGTGGAGTAGAAACAGTGAATTCTGTGATACAGAAAAAGAGACATGCTTTTAATATGTTCTTACACGCAGCCTTGTCTGGTGTATGCAGTGGTTTGATATTTTTGTACATACTACCAACAAGAACTGAAAAACTATTTGGAAAACTTGGTTACAGTATAGTTTATTACATTTTCAGCTGGTTAATTGTATGTACAGGACATTACTCTATCATTGGGCAGATACCTCCAGAACCAGCACAGTTTAAAAGTGGGAGTATACTTGAGTTAAAGTCAGTTTCAAGATTAGTACACTTAGCTCTTTTTGCAGTGGTGGGAGCTGTCGCAAGGTAAAACATTTACATAAATTTGTCGTTTTATATAGCCAAGGCTTAGCCTGAAGTTCCTTCGGAACATATATAAGAAATTGTTAATGATGTAAGAGGAAATGAAATGTATAGATTTATGAGTTTTGGTGTTTGGCTCCTCATTGTCTTTTTCTTTACATGTTTTCTTTGATACAGTGCCAACATTTTCTGTCATGAAGTTAGGCCTACTCTTCCACAAATCACTTATCTGAATGATTATTCTGTTTACTTTTTCTTTCTACTTCTTTCAAAGTAACTCTGTACCTAGAAATGGCAACTCTGCCTTGTATTGAGTGAAGGATTAAAAAACCAAACTAAAAACAAACCATTGCCACCAGCCACCACCACAGCCATCATTTTATCATTATCATCATTATTGTCATTATCATCATCATCATTATGACCGATCAGTTCATCACTACCCCCAAACCTACTTTTGGTGAAATCCCCAGTGTAACATTTTGTTTTTCTTTCTTAACATGTGTTGTTTTCCCTCCCAAAGAGATTAGTTGGAGTCCTTCATTGTGTCTTATTAAACATATACGTCTCAGAAGTTAAAAATTGTAAGTTAGTTGAATGTATTTTACATTTTCAAAAATGATGTCAAAGTATGAATATATATTGTAGCAGAGGTTTGGATATTGTTTGTGTTTTTATTACATTGTTTATTTGACTGGCAATGTGCTTGGTAACTTCAATTTTTGTAGGAGCAGGTTCTTTACCAATGAGAAGGTCAAATGTTGATTCACTAGGGAAAAGTGAAAGATTGTCACCACGAGGACCCAAACCTTGCCTACTAAGCTGTATAACATGCTCAACTTTTATCTCCCAATCATGCACCAGTGAATGTTGACAGCTAGTTCTATGCAGTTTGTATACCAGTCTCTCCGTACTATAATGACTTAACCATTAAGGACTGCCATTCAGCCCATAGATCTGTCCACAGTCCATTGAAGTTTAGAAAGTTGCAGTTCAAATCCACATGGTGAAATATTTTGACCTATCTCCAGTGTATTTGTCTGGAAACATGATCTTTCCAAATCCTCTCTTCTTGGAAAGGTCCACTATGTCAAACATCTGTTTATGTCATTTATATGATAATGCAAAACGTAAAAAGAATGTAGGATAAACTTTCTTCGTGGATTGCTGTCACTTAATATTCATGTTGCTATTCAAGTTTCACCACACCACTTTTCATCATATTCTGTTGGGGTTATCACAACAGCAGTTGTGATGATTGTTTGGTTTCACAACATATCATTCTGGTGTTTTAACATATGAGTCAAAGGGCTAAGTATCTTATAATCTATTGCATACAGAGTAACCAGGACCCCATCATATTTGACATGCTCTTGCACTGATTTAGCGGTAGCAACTTCCTACATCAGGTGCCTCCACAAACAAACATGTCCAAATCATCTTAAGCAATTTGATAGTATAACTGTAATTTGAATATATGTAAATCGATCATAAACACTGTTCTGTATCACTGTGTGATATTATACAGGGCTATCTGGTATTGCCCAGTGGTATGAAACTGCACTGCATGTATCATTTCTATATTACACAAAATACATTTTAAGGCCACATTTCTTGCTATTTGTTACATCTCTGATGTAAATGGTCATGCTGTTATTAAGAATCCAATAACTGAACTGGCTTTGTCATATCTTTTATCCATCTATTGATCTATGCTTTATTTTTGCAGAAGTTTATTAGTTTTTTGTTTTGTTCTGAATCTTTTGTAACCAAGTATAGTATTTAGAAGGGAAATTTATTCTATGAAGTTCTGTTGTGTATCTTTCTTTGTTACAAGGTTTGACACATCACTTGAATCAGCAGACTATGTATTACATATTGTTTTCCTTCTGGTTCCAATTTTCTGGATTTTGGGGATGTTACCACCTCTGGCTGCATTATTTTCATGGTGTGCAGATCAGACCATGGTCTTTGTGTTTGGAGGATCATCAATGGCAACAGATGTGAGGTAGTATTCAATTTCATGACATTTCTTATGCCTATCTAAATGGTAATTGCATCACACATTGTTTACATTGTATACTTGTATCATTGCTTTTTTAATTGTTTCACCCCACACTATGGGGATATTGCCACCTGTTGGTGTATTGAAAGTTAAAGAAAAGTACAGAAAAACAGAACTAGGGTTATCTGTGGTTTAAGATTATCAAGGATTATTTACAAGTTAAGGGTAAAAATAAGGAGAAAGAAAATTGCTCAGCTTAGCTGTCTTAATTAAGGAGCTGTTACATGGTGAAAATCACTCTATTTCCTAAGGATACCAACAGCAGTTAAAGCAAGTACTTCAAGAGTTATCAGCACCCCTTGCTGCTTATCCTTCCTGAGCTGTAAGTAAGGTCAAAAAATCATCAGAACTCTTCCTAGTATAACATCATGTAGAAAAGGCATAGTGTTCCAAGTAAGATTTGTGTAGTAAAATGAGGTTAATGAGAAGAGTGCAACACCTTCCTGAACCATTACATTGATTTATTTAATGCATTAATCAGGTATTGGCTGCAGCTCATCCTTGAAATATCTGAAATTTCCAGGAAATTGACATGTCATTGCCTCAGATTCCATGTCCTGATATAGTAATTGGAATTCTTAAACTGTACAAGCTACAATGAGGGGTCATATTTGTTTCACCACCATCAAATGGGAACAGCTGCCCAATGCTTTTATCTGACGATCTCCATGCCCTAGGAAAGTTGTCAATGGAAGACATTGTTAGATGCCCATGCCCAACTGGAATACAAAGTATACCCATATCTGTGGAGAAGGGCTATGAAGATCATGTTCCAAAGTTAGGCAGAGCTTTAAAATGTTTACACATAAGATTATTAATTGATGCATAATTTCGGTGATATGTAATATCACTCTGCCATAGTTGGATGAAAGTTCTGTCAGTAATAGCTAAGTTTCAGAAGAATTCTACAAGACTCCCACCAAAATTGCTAGAATTTACAGTATCTAGTACTGATTTAGGTTTATATCCCAGCAATATATGTGTTTTACACCTGTGAACTATATATGACAACAGTGGCATGACCAGGGCGACTAGGATGGCATGGCCTCCTATTCCTCTTCTCTGAAAGGTCAATTTCAAATTTATTCAACTCTGACAATGTCAAATTGCAGGTTGCCTTAAGGTTTACAGTAGTTTTAAACCATTCATCTTGTCATGACTTTTGGTGACTTTTACTTAACCCTACACACCTTTTCTCATTTTTTCCAATCTAGGGTAACTGTGATGTTGACTCTATCCCTTTCAGCCTCTGGAATTATCTATGGCACCAAAAACTCCACTGCCTCAGCTGTAACTGCTGCTGCACTTGGCTTTCTTTTCAGTTTAGACCTATGCACATGCATTGAATTTATAGTACATTGCATAGCTCATTTGCAAGTGTTTAAGCAACTCTCTGCTTGTCGACTCATTCAAACATCACTGCCATCAAATATGCGGAAGAGCATTGCATATCCTGTCAAGTCAAGGCAAGGACTGGTGCTAGCATGTGCTGTCATTTTCTTAGCTGGAATAAACACTGCTACTGTTGCTCTATGCCAGTCCCAGATGTCAGATGATGCAAAGCATGACAGCAGAGACCCTCTGTCCTTTACGTTGATTGGAAGTGTATGCCTTTACATTATTGCAATTGACTTGCAAAATGTGTACATACTCTTTGCCACTCTCCGTAACCCCTTGTTTGTCACATACATGGATAATAAGAATGCAAGCAAAGCAAAGACCATTATTCAGCAAGTTCTGTATAATGTCAGTAGGATTTTTGGCACGTTTGGTAAGTCAGTTGTTTTAAATTTGATTTAATGTAAAAAATTGGTAAGGAGTGACTTTGTAGTAAAAAAGGAGTTTAATCAGTTAGTATGGCAAATCTGATTATAATGCAGAATTTTCGCAGGGATATTGTATATATGTTTATATTTGGTTATATATCTGTAAACATATAACATCAGGTATTGGATTTGTCAATGCAAGGGTATTATATATCAATAGAAACACACAGAGAGAAAAGCAATGATTTCTGCTACTGCAGGTTTTTCATGAACTCAGTTATGTGGCAAAATTTAGTCTGACTAGTAAGTTAATCATGAAACTCCTTTAAGAGGTACTATTGTTGTTCTCTGTTTGCTTCTATTGCCATATATGTATATATACATGTGTATGTATATATATATTTACATGTACATAACTCAGTAGACAATAAATGCATACAGCGCTGGCTTGGGTAAAACCCAGGACCGACTTAACCACTGCACAAATATTGTGCAATAGGTAAGTCAACAAGTGGTGAAATCAACCCCGAATTCTCAACACCCAGCAGCCTGCTTTTTTTGTGTTTACTATTAACTTTATGAGTGCCATTGTAAGTACTCAATCACTGGCACTCCTAGTATTATTGCTACTCTTTAAAGCATTTTGAATGTTAATTGTGCCAAAGTGTGATAGTTGCCCTATGCCACCTATAGAACATTGCAGTTGTTATAGGATTAAACCTCAGAAGACATCTGCCTTGGCTCTGTCTTTTG
The DNA here is from genome assembly GCA_010016065.2 of Carybdea cf. marsupialis auct. non (Linnaeus, 1758). Taxonomy (NCBI): domain Eukaryota; kingdom Metazoa; phylum Cnidaria; class Cubozoa; order Carybdeida; family Carybdeidae; genus Carybdea; species Carybdea cf. marsupialis auct. non (Linnaeus, 1758). Next base: position 1,166 of record JAAAKL020001558.1, on the reverse strand, counting down.
TCAATACACATATAGTTTCCAACAATTTTGCCAAGACTGATTCAAACCATCTTATGTTCAAAAGCAATTTCTTAGTTTCAGATGCAATAAATACTTTCAGGGGAGGAACATCCTTTCCAGTGATATCATCAATTAAGATATCGCTAGATGCGTTTTAAGAAAATTGAAATTTACCAAAGAGCGCGTATACGACCATAACACTAGTTTTGGGATAAAGCATCTGAAACTATAATAAAGCTTTTTAATAATTCAGAATGCATGTATGCTGATTTTCCTTATTTTTTCTTTACAGTCATTCCATTGTTGCTGAGCTCTATTATAATTGTCAATCAATTTAGCACTTCGTATTCATTTTGGGATGCTATTCTTATATTTCGGGCGTTCAGATGGGTAAGTTTACATTATACATCCTTATATATGATTACAAGTCCTATGCAGTTTCGCTCAAACGATTCAAGGTTGCTGTCTTTGTACATTATAGATTGGCCTATGCACTTTGAATGACTGCATTGCAGTGTTTGTTAGCTTTAGAGTGATTATTCTCTATTACGCCCAAATGTGAATCGAAATGCGGAACATTACTGGACCATTAGTTTGTACTCAACCTTACAAACCAGCATGAAAAAACCATGTAAGCCATTACTGTTCACCCTTGTATTCCATGCTTTATCTGACCTTATCACGAAGGAGATGTCTTGGTAGTCATGATGAATTTGGATTCTGATGTTGGTAAGTTTCGATACACAATAAGATACAACATTACAACAGAAGCAAACGGAAGTATAATCAGCTGAACTCAAAACGATATTTAACCCTTTAAATGTATTCCAATTCTTGTCACCAGCTTATTTTTCCTCTTTAACTTTATTCTCCCATTGTTTCTTCTTCCGTCGATTCTTCTTCCGTTGATTCCCATTCACTTTCCATTTCCTTTATGAAGGTCGTCACCTTCCCTGATAACAGTTTTCTATTTTTCAGTTTTTCTTTTCCATTTTGCCGTACATATTGACGTCCTTCTGTGGTAATAATAGCAGTAGTAATAGAAGTAATAGTAGTAGTAATAGTAGTAGTAGTAGTAGTAGTAGTACCAGTAGTAGTAGTAGTAGTAGTAGTAGTAGTAGTAGTAGTAGTAGTAGTAGTAGTAGTAGTAGTAGTAGCAGTAGCAG
>JAAAKL020001557.1:0-30234 GCA_010016065.2 Carybdea cf. marsupialis auct. non (Linnaeus, 1758) | reverse complement strand
CCGCACACCCCGCGCAGCGAGACGCAGCACGGCCCAGCGGAACCAGGGGGAGGGGCGGCGGGGGGGGGGCGCGGGTGCGCGCGTGTCCTGATCTGATTATCGAAAGTTTCATCAGTCCTATACATATGAAAAAAGTTAGGGGTTACGGGCCGGGGTTATTGAGTTTAACCATCATGCTACTGTGTAATGTAGCCCTAAGTCAAAGCACCACTGATCTGAAATATATTGCTTATCAGAAAGTTTACACATAATAATCTTGGACATAAGGGCTTTCCAGTAATGCAACTCGAGTAATTTCTTTATATCTTGGGGATATTTCATATTTGTTTGTGGAGGGATCAAATTTCCTTGCCATTTTCCTTTGATGGCGAAAATCAGTTGGAAGCACAAGAAAGATCAGACACATCTTTGACTAATAAATTACTTTTAAAAACTAATAACGAGTTTGAATAGAAACTTCGGGTTAAAATATTCTTCTGATAACAAAGATAAAAATTCAGGAAATCACAGTTAGTGTGAGAGACATCTCGCATTCTTATCTTTCCATCCTGCCTTGCATCATCAACCGAGAAAACAGATAACTTTACAAGACTGCACTATTTTACGAGTACGGTCAATGAGTTTTCTAAATGCAAAAAGATCTAAAGGGAATCGTTAACAAACTAAGATTACAAAAATATTAATGAACGATGAGAGTTAATTTAGCAGATGTTGAGAAAAGCAAAGAATTAAAACAAAACAAGAAAGAGGCTTGTCTGTTGGCTACCCAAACTAGACGCAAAAATTGGAATTAAGTACATCTTCATGGATAGAAAGTTCTAAGATAGAAGAAAAGTGAGACAAAACGTTAAAACCCTAGAAGCAAACATTGTGTCCTGTGGTCTTATAGTACTGAAAAGAACTGAGTAAGACGCACTGCTGAGACGTTTTCCCTGTTGGGACAGAGATTCCCAAATGATCAAAGATGCGAGGATGTATAAGGCGTCGTGTATAACTTCAAAGCATTACAGTTATTACACTTGAATCTGTTGACGATACTCAATCAACGAACATCTGGGATCCTATCCTCAACAGGAAAATAGCTCCTAAGGACAAAAAAACCAGAACGAAAAACAAACCTAACATCTAGTTGTGGATTGGCCACGCTCATTAGCTTCAAATCCTGACTACAAAGTGGAAGAAAAGACTCCTTATATGAGGAACGTGCATATACAACAGACCATTGAGAACAGTGAGTTCAATATTTCTTATCCAAAAAAAGTAAGATTAGACAGGTCAGTACGTCTGTGGGGATAACGTTCCTTGAGAAGCATTGGGGTGATGGCTCTACAAGAAAGGTCATATAACTTGAGCTAATCGAGACAAATAAGGCGAAGTAATGAAAGTTCCGCACCATCCTTGTATGAGAACGGGATATGCCCATCATGACTGATAAAGAGGCCCCTTCAAGTAGTAAACTGACGCGGAAATAGTACCATGGTACATGGTATAAGTACAGAAATCAATACAGAACTTACCATGGATACTACGGGTTCCAGTAATTTGTTTCCAGGGACATCCATCCAGTTCATTTCTTGGGCACCAGGGTCTCCTACAACACAACACCAACAACAGGAATAATAACAAATGGGGAAAACTGAAATGACGTTACCATTGTGAGCTTATGTACATACGCATTTACAAATAGTGCGTGGGGCTGTAGGGTCGAAAAAAGCGGGAAGGCCGGCCCCCCACTAATTTTCGGTGATAAACTTTTTTGATACCAATAAGATGAAGAATTTTACTTAGGGTTAAAAAACTGGCATCAAGTCTTGAGTGACGTATGAATCATGCATTTGTATCGCGTACGGGCAATGAATAAAAGACTCCAATGGTTGACAGAACTCCCTCTTCCCCTGCTCCGACCAATAACTTTCCCCTTGGTACGGCATTGGCTCGGAGGGGTACTCTAAAGCCTTGTTTAAACTGGGTTAAAATACTGACAAAATATATTTGCCATTATCACTCAATAACGTAATTTAAAGATACTAAATCGAAGTGCGAAAACAAACCATACCATAATTTTTTCTCTCTCTATCTCTCTCTAACCCACAGTTACAAACAGATATGAAACATACTTTGCCACTACACTGTAAAATTACTATAAAACTATCACAAAAGTAATAGAGCATAACATTTACGGTTATGTTGCGTCTCCACTTGCATTTGGGACCAACTGTATCAGCAGTAACATCGCAAAGTATTAACGGAAGTGGGGGTACAAAAATCTATGTTTTGAAAACATACCGGAAAATAAAACATGTTAGCAGCGTTGGTGGAGTATTACCAGTGTCACTAGTATCTTTAAAACGTTCGACAATATTGCCTATCTGCTTGGGTTTTGAAGAGTTTACTTGAAATCTTTTCTACCTACTTGAAATCTATTCGTTCCAAACACTAACTAAAGTAGGACACCAATACCAAATAGAGTCCCTACAAACAAAAGTACCGGTCCTTGTAACACTCACAAACAGCTTAAAAGTTACCTGGAGAGCATGGTGTTAAAAGGTCATCAACTATAGTATTGGGATCGTCCCGTGATGGTCCGCGAACCTACAAGGAAACAAAGAAAAGAAAATAGTGCACTCCATGTTCTTGAATGCCTGAACTTGTAAATTTATCTCATGGTACGAGCTCGCTGGTAAGATAATCGTGATACTACACTACGTGTAGCATCGCCAAAGAACGCGAAACAGAATCTTCCTGCAAATAAGGAAGCGTTAGTAATATGAGGTTATAATACAGACCCGAATGCAAGTCGAAATAAAGTTTATCAAAAATCAACAAGAGGGAGAGGATAATAATGCAATGGAAATGACACATGGATTAACCAATAAGCAATACTTAACTAACGCGAGTCTACTAACACCACCCTCCTTTACTAACCAATCACCCTCCACTTCCTGTCTAATCTGTAATTTAATTGGATGTTATAATTTAGTATCAATGTTCAGTGCATTCTAATTCATGTGTGTCTGTGGCAGACCTACGAGATCTATGAGCGCTGTCATAGGTTTCAGATAAATGTATCGTCCAACAATGAATCTTCTATTTATTCTTGTGGATAATCTGCAAGCACTGCCAGTGAGTTCCTCCAGAGCTGCCACCAATAGAGAGAGGCGCTTATTACAATAATGTTACTTGAGAGTTTCTAGGAGGGCAATATGTGTACATGAGTAATATCATTGCAAATTACACGATCTACAATGACAACTCGAGTCAGTATCTGGGAAGGAAAAATTTCAGGCAATTCTTTTCGCGAATAAAAGGAAGTTACGGAGACATCTGATTGAAAGATGCTTACACGTGAGAGCGGGCGTACCTTCGCCACGTCCCAAGTCCAGACACAGATGTACGAAAAAAACCATCTTGTTAATGGAAAATATACTATATGGGCTGGGAGCAATTTGTACATACGGTGAATCACTATAAGCGTACTACTGTAAACGGCAGCCCATGACTATAACCTATAGTTTATAATTATAACTTGTAACCTGCTATTAAAACCTGTACCCTAAGACGTTAACCTGTGGCCTATGATTGTAAACTGTGACTTATCATTAAAACCTGTATAATTCGATTGTAAAAATGTAACCTACAGCCTACGAAGGTAACCCGAACCATGCAATAACAATATGTTGACCTAGACTCTAGGGTATGGTAGATAGCAACCTAGGGACTGCGTGCGTGTCCCTTTTGATTACTGCAGACAGATCCCTATCTCAAGCTAAAAGAAACCTAGCTTTTTGTTAACCTGATAAATGTTAACAGTGTACCTGGCCCACAAACTGAAAACGGTTACATATACAGAACAAACCACAGTGCATATGCATTTGGAGAGTAATGTGAGCACATGCCTTTAAACCCGACAGGACTCACTAAAGTAAACTAACTCTTACCCTTTTGAAGTGAGTAGCCGACTGGACCTTCCGAACGGGTTGCATAAGGGCTTCTCGGACGACAATACTGACATCAGCACCGGAATAGCTGAAGGTAAAACACGGCAATAAAATAAAATTGTCAGTTAAAACATGCACGTGGGGGTATGTGCAATACATAGTTCCAAATAGGTTAGAAGTAAATGCATTATCACCGTTACAGCTTTAAGTTGCATTATGTGACCAATGTCTTTCTTTTAATAACAATATTGGCTAGCCGAGCACACCATGTTCATGCTCAACCAAAACTCAGTGACGCACTAACCGGGCTGGCAGTTTGCTTGTTAAAAGTACTTACGGGTCATCATAAGTATCATATTATTGGTGTGTTATGTCAGCCGGCAAACAGCAATCTACGCTAGGGTGCATAGGTTGCATATGGGGGAGCAACATCGACTACTCTCGCGCAGTTTTAAGACAGTTGTAACATAGCAATTTTTACGGAGGTAAAACTCATTGCATCAAATTCTCTGTCACCTGCTTTACTCTGTGAATGACTATTGAAAATATTCCAGTGACTCCACTCTATGGAAGATGTGCATGGTGTCCGTATGGTATCTCTAATATATTCTTTAAGCACCAGATAGACAGTGAATAGTAACAATAATACCAGAGAAGAGCTTAGAAGTTGATGCAATCCGTACTCTAAATGAAAATAAGCCAATTACTTGAAAAATAATATTAGCTTTTTTCAAACTCTCCAGCCCAATCCATATCTTGGAGCCAGTCTACATCTTTTTCTATAAACCTCAAACTTTTGGACGGTTGGAAGTGGCTGGAGGAAGGAGGTAGGAGTAGTCGGGAAGTCGATGACTTTACTGGATATCCGTTTCTGAATGGCCCCTGTCATTTGGCCATTATGTGACTAGTAGCTTCTGTATTTCCATTTCCATTTACGCTATAGTGTATTGCATTTCACACCGTAACACATCAGTACAACATAAGACAAAAGGGCTCCCGAAGGCACAAGGAAATGGGGAAGAGATAGAACCACTTGGAAGAGAACTCTGGAAAATACAAACAACGGGCAGGATGGAACATGTGGATAGAGGCTCGGGTTGCAACTGTATACAGACAAAAATAGAGACGTTCTGTGGAGGCCTTATGTGGCAGTAGGCAACACCCCGACGGGTAACAAGTACCAACATAACCAAGTTCAAAAAAATAGATATAAAATTTTATCCTCAACACGAAATACTACTCAGGAATTTAGTAGTGTCCGGTTTAGTTCCGGTTAATAAATCCTATAATTAATGGAGAATACGATATATTTGATAAAAATACATCGTAGAATATCGCGAAGCGAATGAAAGGAACGGGTAAGATCACATTGAAAGCATCGGCATCAAGCTTTATTTGAAGACGTACTTTTTCTTCCGAGGTACGATTACATTAAATGGTGAAAAAGAACTGGTAAAGGGTACCAGCACTTACCCCTCAGACCTCTTTCCGAGTTCTTTAAAATCTTCTTGTCGTAAACTGTGAGGCGTATTCCCTATATGGATCTCGAAAAGACGAACACGTGCTGGAAAGTCTGGTAAGGGGATGTATATCCTTTTTTCAAATCTGCAGAAAAGAGTGAGATAGGATAAGAAGATATTGTGATGTAAGTAAAGGATCAATCACAATTATTCCCCATATTATTATTGGGTCATAAGTGTGACCAACGAAGTTATATATTACACATTGAGGTAGTGGCAGTTAAAATAAATGAATTTCAAATTTTAGTTCATCTCATATGAGAAGTGAAACACGCAATGAATAGGTTTCTATCAGTGACTCTTTTTTCTCTCCTTTAGGAAATAAAACTATTCTTACCATTTAATGTTCCAATCGAACAAACTTACTGCATTCAGTACTTTATCTTACCTTCGTTTAGAATTTGCCATAGATACATGTGTCTAATCATTTGACATCATTCCCTTACATATTACAGAATATGTGTCATATAATTGCTTTCACAGTTTGCTTTCATTGTTTCTTCCTTTCTTGCGACTGTTGAATACCTGCCCACTTATACTACCAATTTTCATTACCCTCTAATCGGTAACGACAACACAACCGTCATATTTTCTGGACTCGGACCACAAAATCGCAGTTGATAATGACATAGCGCTAGCTTTAGTACATAGAACCATCATAGTTTGAAACAGTATCATATTATAAACCAAGTGTTGGATCAAGCATTTTACGGTAAGGATGGTAAAAGTGTTGTGCAAGTCTGTTACTACTTAAATATGTTAACTTTTTAGCTTACGTCTGACAATTATATAGACAAAAGAGGAATACAAGTCAATAACAATAATAAAACTAGTGAAAATAGTCAGCTGGATTAGTATTTTGATCATAAGAGTCTTGCAAAGATACGAAAAGCGTAAGGTTTTACTCATAAGTAAAAAACAGGACTACGAACAGAAGTCTTCAGCTGGAGAACAGGAGTGACTGGCCTCTACGATATGTACCCTATGCCAATGACAACAAAATGGCAACAACCACGGTCTGGATCCCATTTGCTGCTTATTACGGCAGTAAATATAGCATCCAGGGATTGAAATAAGAATAAACTAAATGTAAGGTTGATTAGCTACACATTTTTATTTCCTGCCGCCATAATGATGATACGCGTTATGCCACAAAGCTATTGTTAGTCAACGTTGGCTTTTGTTTAATTAAAACTTTCCGCAATAACTTAAGAGCTGGCAAGCAGTTCTAGCACGTAACATATTCGCTACACCTCCACTTTTTAATGTATGCTACCGAACAATAAGGCAACATGAAGTAATAAGAGGGAAGCGCAAAGAACCATGATACCTTCTCCTGATGGCTGAGTCTAGGGTCCATGGAATATTTGTAGCACCAAGTACCAAAATTCCTTCATTATCAACACCAACCCCTTACGATGGAAAAGAGAAAATGAACGAGCCGTTGAATATCACAGCAATACTATGCAAAGAATCATTAATGTATATTACAGCAAGGTGCACGTGATCGATCAAAAGCTGCGCTGGCCAGTTCTCAAATTCATGAAACATGCTGATACTAACTTCGATTTCCTAGCTACGGCTAGCTCTGAGCTTGGCTTGTTACTAAAAGAAAGTCTTATTTAGTGGAAACTCAAACCTTCTCTAAACTTATCCCAGAGTTCTATTCCTCTGCCTCTCTCCTTTAACACTTCCAGTTCTCCCTTAGGGACCATTACGGTTTTTTCTATACTGTTGTATTGTACTGCGGTTTTGCTTGAAGTTTGTTACGTTATGCTGTTTTGGTATTACTTGATAATGATGTGAGATACACAGAAAGCTCAGAAGAAAATTATCTAAGTTCGTCAAATTTGGATTTATTCTTTAAGACTATGGTCTTTCTACGCTCTCTTAGCTGGTTTTTTTTTTAATTCATCATTAAATGAAGATTTCCACCTGACCATTCAATTGCTGATATTCTGATACGCTGTAACCGTTACCGTGTTTTTGGTGCGTTTTACCACCAATATGACATTATATCAGCTCAATAGTTAAAATACTTACAAACTTCAGCAGCATAATCGAAGACCTTGACGGTGCCTGTGGCTGCCTTTGCACAACAATTAACCTACCTTCGGAGCGCTCTCACTCTGCAGTCGGTTGGCTCCACATAGGATGCAACAAAGTCTCAGACAGCGATGCTGGGTGCCAGCAGCAACAACTACTAACTGTAGCACATTAACAGGTCGTTACTTCTTCTACGTTTACATCAAATATCGCTTCTTCTGATGATGAATATGATTTGGCAAGCTTTTACAGCCATACCAGTACTATGAGTGTGAAGTGCCGAGCAGGACCTGCAAGACAGGGGTTTTCTCAAACTTTCATGTGTCTAACGATCTATCTCTGACATCCGTAAACTGACAAACGATTGCCTGTAGCAGATGTGCCGGACTGCTGGTATAACTGGTCAATTACTAGTATAACAGTACGAATTGCAAAATGCTAACAAACGGCACAATTACGACTACATATGTCTATGTTTTACAATTCCTTGGCACTAGATGTCACAGACGAATGACGCTATCTCCCATTCGAGTACCTCTTTAAATCGTTTTGTGGACTCCAAGGTGAGAACAACTGTCCATAGGAATCGCGCCTAGCGCACTGAGTTTGCACATTGGAGTAGAATGGGCTAGCAGCCTACCTTGCATTTGAACTAGAAATTCTGTTTTGATCCTTCTGGCTGATTCACTTTCATTTTCACTACGTGATGCACACAAAGAATCAACTTCGTCAATGAATACAATGGACGGTTTGCTATCACGCGCCATTTCGAATAACGTTTTCACCATCCTAAGTTGAAAGGAAAGCAATCAAATGAAGGTCCCACTCTTCACTAGTTAAATTATATGATAAGTTAACTTTTTCTTACAAAAATTGTTATGAATTTCGTGGTATTTTTGTTTTTATAGATATAGATACACACACATATATATACATTACAATACACACACACACTATATATTATGTATGTATGTATGTATGTATGTACGTATATATATACTTTTATACCTTCACAACTAGTGTCGACAAATTAGGACATTATACAACAATAAAAGTATACAGACACGAATCACCAAGATTAGCAGAAAAAAATTCGAAACAGAAACAAGGTGTCAGTTAAAAGCAAAAGCGGCATTAAGTAAGTGTGACCCTCACTTGGATATAAAAATGTAATTTCTAATAGAAAAGGACGAAACATAATTGCATTAATTGGGTATGGTACGATCTTTAAATTTGTGACTTGCAAAATAAACGCATTTGTTGATGGATATAACTTGCACTTTTAACTAGATAATTTATTGTAGTGGAGTTATTGTTTAGGATAACAAAACAGCTCGACCTTTTAGCCTGGAAGACTAACATATTTTATACATACGAGAATAAAACTGATGGAAGTCCCTAGAGTGGCTACAAGGGCGTCTTTTACTAGGGAGAACATGGCATTTTCCCTGGAGTTCAGTTGAAAACGTTGTTCTCTTGCACAGACATTTACGAGCGTGGTTCATTACCATTAGGAAGTAGCTTCGGTTGTTAAAATGGTACAAAACTGGACTGCATACGCAAAGGCATGAAGATTTTGGTGTAATGAAGGAATTTTATTATTTCTGCTGATAATAATTATTCTTTTTCTTCTGCAAAGCACTTTCACATATAGCTGGCTATTACTTTGGGATAAGTCAGAAGTTAGCTAGAGACTGAATAGATGTAAAGTCAGTCATAAGGCACTGTAGAGCTCATGGAAAACGGACCTTAAACCGCTTATGATGATGACAACGGCGGCGATGATGATGATAGCGATGATGATGATAACATAGGAGCATGTAAATCATTTACGACTATGGAAGAAATATCTGGGAATAAAATTTTACGTTTATGTTTCGCATTTTACAGTATTACGGGGCGAATCAAGTTGCCAATATAACCCCCAATATAGTTTTGAAGCCTTTTCAATGTCCCAGATTGAAACGGTATCCTGATGCTACGATATCCAGGCGAACGTAAAACAGAACCTTATAATTTTGCCACTTAAAAAGCTCTGTTTCCCGACACTACACGCAGGAGTAGAAAATGTGACAATACATAGATACCACTCAAGACAGTGTAAACTTACTTTTCACTTTCTCCGAGCCATTTTGACACCAGATCAGAAGATGAGACAGAGAAGAATGTCGAGTTGTTTGCTTCTGTTGCAACAGCTTTAGCGAGATAAGATTTTCCAGTTCCCGGAGGCTGCCGATGAAACATTAAGCATCATTGTTATTGCGTTGGTAATAATGTGACTGAGTTACCTATTTAATTTCCATTTAATATAGCACAGTCGGTAACACATCATGCTTTAGTAAAGGCAAACTATAGAACAAAGCTAGCCAACTGTAACAATAAGAATACATAAGTATAATTGGGTGGGGGCTACGTGATATAAGACAAGTAGCCTTGCACGCTAAAAACACTGTTAAATACACTTGAATTATTATCTCGATTATTTTCCAATCAAAAAGTATAAAGAAATACATTTTCCAGAAAAAGAAAAATGCTGTCCGTGTGAAAGGTAAGTCTATATCAAAATCAAATCTTTCTTGTACATATGATATTCTGGCTGGGGAAAGGAAGGCCGTGTATAGAAGGCACTCTTATCAGAAGATGGAAGATCGATAAAGTGTGGGAGAGGGTGAATAATTTGCGAAGCACTGTCAGAAACAACTCAAAGTATTTAAACGCGACTGAAAAACTAATGAAAATGGACTTACACCAAACAGTAATATTCCTCTCCAGGGCTCCCGTTTACCTTAAAAGTGAGAAAAACACATCAATGAGGAAATCTGCATTACTGTCCAAAGAGACGGACGTGGTCGAGTGTTTGAAGCAACAGACTTACAATCCAAAGACTATGAGATCCAGATGTTTAAGCCCCTTTACTAATGTTATATACTTGGTATCAACTCTACTGTACTTCAATATATAAAGATGAAATAAAGGTTATAAATATATAATATATAATAACTTTATAAATACGGTGAACGTTACTGTACGTTGCCTTGCGTTACTTTATGGGGTCCAAAATAACTACATTGACGAGGGCGTCGTACCAATAACTAGCTTCCAACGAAGACTAGATGCTTTTTACAGAAACTCTTGTTGTAAAGAAAATCTGTATGCCAGAACCACTCTACTTTTGAAAAGCTCGTAATAATTCTCAACCAGCACACGTCTCATAACCTTAAAATGGTAGATATCGCTGCAGGAAGAGTTGAGCTGACACTAAACATAGTACAATGGCTACAATTGGAACGTTAACATGCCCACGTACATGTTACAAAGGATTTTAAAACTTATTAACACACAACCTTTCGGTAGACCAAACAAAATTAAATTTCTGAAAATGACCACACATGCGACAAGTCATGTGAAATGTGTAACATATGAATAGCCTTGAGTATATGTTCTCAAAAGTAGTGAAGCAAGCTATTTGACGATCGCAGAAGAGGCTGAACTTTATGAGTTTACCCAATTGCCTACAGTCAAGTAGCACGTGGGGGACTTGATAACCTTAAATACAACTACATTTCACATTAAAAAGTTCTTTGGTCTGAAACAGCCAATTTTCATGACTGGGAAATGGTGCTAAACTAAGGCAATTTCCTCATTATTTAGATCTAACTAGTGAAGCAAGTACAAAGCAATACTTAACCAACTTTTGTTAATGTGTGACAACGTATCTGGATTTAATTAAAGTCGGAGGCAAGAAAGAACCGTTGCTATGTACAAGACAGAAAATGTGTTCATGCACGACTTTCTCCATTGCTGCTAATGCCATATTGGTACATAAAATCCTCACACTTTTTTACTATTTTTCACACCAGTTTGGAAACATGACTTTTTATGGAAGTCCATAATTTCTTCTATTAATTACATAAACAACTAAATAGTAGGTAACAACCAATATGTCATGACCTTCAAGTCATATTACTGATAAATAATGCTATTTTCAGCCTGCCATTGTTGTTAAAAATTCAGTAACACCCACCTGTAAACAAATGGGGGAATTTGATGGGTAAAATAACAGCTTCCTTCAATGCTTCTTTAGCAGCTTCTAACCCAGCAACATCTGACCATTTGATATTAGGCTTCTCGACCACAATTGCACCTGATTAAGCAGAAGGAAAAAATGGCCAAAATATAAAATTACTTAAATAGTGTGGTTCTAGTAGCCTTTTACGAAAGGGGAACAGATACAACATGGTGTTGGGTAGGAGTGGGTTGCATTGTTATGCAATGTTTCTAACTCTTAGGAAACCTATTTTTAACCTTTGGGTGTTCAAACTCTGGATAGGCACACATGAACCACGAATAGGCCAAACCAGCCATTCTCATCCTTCTATGTAACTTACATCAAACGTAGAAGGGATCAGGGCAAGCAGTGGGAAACTTGAGGCAGCCGAGATGCGGTTTTACAGAAGGATGCTTTAAATCTCCTATGTGGATCACATCACAAATTGCTAGGTATTGGTTGAGAGAGGGAGCTTCTGCAAGCCAGGAACCATCGCCAACTGAGGTTCTTGGGCCATTCAATCTGCAAAGAGGGACTCGAGAACCTTACCAACAGTGGTAAAATACAGGGAAAGAGGGCCCTAGGTGGTCAGCGCAAGAACTTCCTCAAAAACTTTGATCTTGGGCCATTCAATCAGCTGTGGTCCCAAGCCCAGACGATGCAAAATGATGCGAGGAGGTTCATCAAACACTGCATTGGTGATAGCAAAGAAGGAGGAGGACATCAAACAAAGCCTATTAAACGCTAGAATAGTACTTATCACCTACCTTTTACAATCTGGCTCCACAGATGTAACCAACTTAAATGAAAGCTTCCGGTGAATGGCATGTCTAGCTTAAGTACTGCTTTTATGTCAAAAAGGAGTTGCCAAAGACGTACTCTACACACTTTTAAAGTGTAAACAAGTTCTTATCCAGTTGATATATTTTAAAACTTCGATATTGAAGAGACAAGTGTCATTGGTAAAGATATATCACTGGTCTAGAACTACAACTGAACAAGGAATATCAATCCCTTTTCAATAGTCCATATTTATTGCTTAACTTTGAAAAAAATGTGGGTACCTTCTCTGCCTCTTAGTAGCAAGAATGCTACTGAACCTTTTTCTTGACTGAGTTCAAAATATGGTCATTTTATGCACGCTTATAGCATACTTACAAATGTTTTGAGAATTAAAGCAAAACAAATGTTCCAAACTCACTGTTTAACTGATTCTTGAACTTCTTTGATTCTGGGTTTTCTTCACTATCACTGTCACTCTTGTCATCCCTAAATCAAAACCAAGACAGGAAGTGCTTCTTAAGATGTGATTCTCATATCACGATTGATAGAGAAGATTTATTGATACTATATTAAAATATGCTCCACTACACTTATTCTTCTATTCTTCTCTAATCAGTGTCAGTATAGAGGTTTGTAGCTAGCAGGAGGAGGAGGGGGAGACCTCCCCCTGCCCTCTGGATCACGAATGGATTTGCCTTTAAGTTTCCCTTTTTGGGGCGTAAAATATACTCAACCCTGGCGATTATGATGCACTGCTGCTATGCACGTTGTTAGTGTTTTCTTTTCTTTTCTACTCATAACATTATCAATACTTATATCATTATTTGAATATGTGCCCTAACTGCAGAAACCTGCCCTGCCCTAAAAAGCCACATTAACTACCTGAACTGTATGTGAAGACTTACTTGCATCTATATTCTATATTTGCTCTATTTGATGGTATGGTTAACTGGCTTAAGCCTGAGCAAATATGGGAACAAATACAACTGCACACTGATATGGCAAGCAGTCACAGGTTAGTGCCCATGGTTTGTATTTAAGGGTAGCTCATCCTCATCCACCTCTTAGCCCATGCTTATTGTAAGATCATCTCTGCAAGGTCATATTAACAAGGGTCAACAGAGCTTACACCCTCACTTTGTTACTAAGTGTATTGAAGGTAAAAATTGGTAGAACAATAACAGTTTAAATCTGGTCATGACAAGGTTTAAGCTATTTCTGTCATGCATACCAGTAAATTTCTAAAACTAAAGGAAAGTTCAAAATTCTACAAGAACAAATAAGCAGTGCTAATAAAATACTATAATTGTTTACACCAAGTATAATGCTACATTACACTTCAGGTATGGTATATTAACTTCAGCAAAACAAATGAGAATAAAAAAATAAAAAGGAAAGAAAAAAACAAACTACACTACATACTTTCCACCTCCACTGTCTTTCACTGGTTTTTTATCATTTGTTTTGCCATGTATATGTTTTTTAAGTTTTTCTGCTCTATCCAGATACTGTTTGCACTTTAGTCTGATACTTTCTTTAGATTTTTCACTTTGTGCTTCATCTGGGAATCAAAGAAAATCAATAACTTTTGAATAAACTATTGAGTATCATCTATTACTTCTACTGGATCTTGAATAATATGCTATTAATGAAAGGGTAGTCTACTGATGATTTTAAATATATAAATATATAGTAAATATATTTCCAGGTATACACTAAAAAAATTAAATAAAAATGATAATAATATATCCCAGTATATCTTTGATGAATAATCAAACTATAAAAAACTCTATAATAAATATATTCTGGCACTTTGCTATTACTAAGCTTCACAACATCACTAACTCATATGAACATATTGACATATTTGTCAAATAGTTATCTAGTTCCATTTGATCCACCTATTTAGTAAAATTTATGGCCAAATGGCTTTACTATGACATCATTGTCTCACATGACCAATTTTTTTCAATTTTTAAACATTTAAAATTTGCTTTGACACCAGTGATAACAATTATAGTATTCTACACATTTGAAACAGTATAATTAGCTTGGTATAGTACCCTACCTCCATTCAAAGCTCAATAAATCTCTGACCCCCTCCCTGGTGTAAAAGTTTCAGTTCATTCAAGATCCACATGATCAACCAATATTGCACTTCAGATCAATATCAACAGTCTATGACATTCACATATTGTGAAGAAAAGATAACCCCCCTCCCATCCACATAAACAAAATTCAAAATCAGCTTCTACCACACATCCTACACTTTAAGTAGCAATGTCAGAAGTGGCCCAGGTCTGAATAGTGACTTTTGGCAGTCTACTTTTGTCTTTGCAGGTATGACATTTTCAATAACCAAAGGCAACAATGACACACAACACTGTAGCCTCAAGGGTACCAACCTTTCAGCCACCATGGTCTAATGGATACGTTTCTTGCCTTCAGTTCAAGAGGGTCAGGATTGAAATCCAGGAAAGACCATTGGTGATGTTGGGAAGGGCATACAGTCTCAAAGTACTCTACACTCCAGTAACAAGTGCCACATACAGGTACATGGGCAATACCCCTTAATCTGGGAATAAAAGACTTCAAATGGAGCAGAAAGCTACAAGGGTACAATGTTCTGCTCATAGCATTCCAGAACCATTTGTATTGCAATGAACCCTGTCATCACAGTGTCCAGGACACAGCATACTTAAGACCAAGATAAACAACAGCATTATCCATCTGATAATTACAGGAAGCTTGACTGGGCATCTGAGTTAAAACTCTTTGAATCCAAATATGATTGGCAGTATACAAGAATCACCCATAAGAGCTTATATGGGTAAGGCTATGTATGGTACTAGTCACTTTCTACAGTTCAAGGTTGCTGCAAAGTATCTGCAACCCATGAAACAGCCGTTTGAATATGTAAACAATAAATTTTTAGGGGTAGATGCATCGACCAGCCTTATAACCCCTTCTCTCTCTCATCAGATTCATATGAGTTGGTCACCTTTTTGTCGCCTGATGCTCTGCATCCAGGGGAGTGAATGCTGGAAAATCATTTAATCATTATGTTTTCAAAAATCAACGTTAATCATAACTATCTAAACAGGTCTGGAAATGATGTTAAAGGACCTGTGTATGGTAGGAACAATGTTTGACCTGGGTATCACCAGTCCGTTATCCAGCTACCAGGTCACCCTAGTAAAAAGATTTTCAATGTTAGCTTCACTAACATTAGAGGCGTAAGAACAAATTTTGGTTGTTGTGAATCATTCCATATTTCTTCTTGTCCTGATATTCTGGCTCTGTCAGAGACTAACCTTGACCCCAGCATTGACAATGACCAGTTCCTCCTGGTTATCTGCCCCTGGTTATCTTCCTCTTATCTGTAAGGATTCAGCTGTTCATATGCATGGTCTTGGTATTTATGTTTGTTGTGTTTCTACGTCAGAAGGTGTAGAGCAATTGAGACGAACAATGTTCATGATAGTATCTCTATTTCTAGAAGTTTTGAGTATGAAACTCTTGATAAGTCCTACCTCTGCTTACACCTAGCCTTGATTCATCCTACCACTTATCTTTCTTAATTCGTTCACCTTCTTCAAGTGATTGTGCTATATTAGATGTATTGCATATTAGATCTCCCGCAACATGGATTCTATTCTGTATGACATAATGAAATCCTTCAGCTAATGTTTTTGTCTTTGGTGACGTCAATGCTCATCATTCTGATTGGCTGATATATTAGTCAATCTTTCTCTGAAAGACCTTTCTCTTTGGAAGGGCAGATTGGGAGAAAGTTTTCGGGACTACTTGAAAGATGCTCCTTCATAATTTCTGTTTTCTGAGAGAGCATGCAAAAGGGGCCCCTTATTTCTGTGATTGATTTCAGGAATGTATTTATGCTTTTGTTCCACATAGGCAATTATTGGTGAAACCTCATTCTTCTCCATCATTTGCTCCATCTTGTTCAGCTGCCATGGCCCACAGGAATCAGTTCCTTCACCACAATCAGCATGTGCAGACTATGGAGGCTAAAGTATTGTTCAGACAAGCCAGTAATAGATGCAAGAGGATTATTGAGCAGGCAAAAGCAAGCTATTTGGAACAGAGTAGGCAGGCTGTTTCTAACCAGAACTTGGATCTCGTGACTTTTGGAGAATCCATAACACCATCATGAATAAGGGAAATTTGTTATTCCTCCATTATTCAATGGGCCTGGGGTGTTAACATCCTCTTCAGGCAAAGCTCAGCTGTTTGGCAAAATATTTTCCAAGAATTCCCATTGGATTGGAGCTTCAAATATTCCACCTCACACAGAGTTTTCTCTAAAAACGGTCTGCATTACTCCTATTCTGGTAGCTGATGTGATAGCTAATCTTGACTCTGCTAAGGCTTCGGAATCAGATATGGTTCCTTTTGTCCTTCTAAGAAATTGTGCTCCTGAAATCTCGTCAATCTCTGTCTGAAAGATTCCTGTTTCCCTGCATGTTGGGATACTGCCTTAGTTGTTCCTATGTTTAAATATAATGGGGAAAGATCCCTTCCTGAGAACTATCGCCCCATCAGCCTTCTGCCTGTTGTCAGCAAGGTATTTAAGAGGTTGACTGATATGGAACTAGTGGTTTATCTTGAGGGGATAGGTCCCTTCTCAGATGCACAATATGGTTTTTCATTCCTATAGATCTACTGCCGATCTTCTCACCATGGTAACTGAGAGACTCTGTAGTAGTTTGGATAGATATGGTTGCTCCAGGGCAGTTTCTCTAGATATTTCCAAGGCTTTTGATAAGGTTAAGGTTTGGAATATTAAGATAGTTTTGGATGGTGAGTCATCTAACATGTTTTCAGTAAATGCTGGAGTCCCCAAAAGTTCACAATACTACTTTATATTCTAGTTGTAGTAGGGCATCACAAGTGTTCTCCCAGGAAAGAATGGTGGCAGACCTTAAATCTGACTTTAATACTGTTGTGGAGTGGGGTAGAAGGTGGCAAGTACCTTTCAATGCTAAAAAGACTCAGCTGGTGTCTTTGAGAGATCTCAGGCCCCTTTGAAGGTACCTCTTAGCATAGATGACCTTGTTCTTGGGGAGATGTCATCATTGAAGCTTCTTGGCATTTCTTATAGGCTAGAATGGGGGCCTTACCTGACTAACTTTACCTGACTAAAATAGCTAAGTTTGTCTAAAAGAAAGTTGGGATTCTTTTGCAATCTATGATCTTTCTGTCACCTGACTTTGTGTTATATCTGTATAAGGTTATGATAAGGCCTTGCATGGAGTATTACTGTCATCTTTGGGCTGGTGCACCAAAAGTGTTATGTCTACATACTTGACCAGCTCCAAAAGGAATTTCTCGTGTGGTTGGCCCTCAACTGGCCCACACACTTCAACCTCTGTCTCACTGTTGAGATGTTACATCTTTAAGTCTTTTCTACAGGTACTACTTTGGTATGTGTTCTTCGTTGGCTGAGTTGCTTCCTCTTCCCCTTGTCAGGTTAAGATCCACCCAGTATACTGAATCTCTGCATGACTTTTCTGTTTCTATTCCAAAAACAAACATAAAATTCTATGCTAACAGTTTCTTCCCTAGGGCTGCCAAGATCTGGAACTCTCTGTCTTCAGACTACTGTCCTCTTACTTATGATCTGGAAACTTTTAAATCTAATGTTAATCACCATCTTCTTGGAAATATCTAGTTGGTTTTTTAGTCTTTAAAAGTAACTCAAATCTTAAAGTGCCAACCCTTCCTTGTATTGAGTGAAGGGTTAAAAAAATTTGCCCTACTTTAAGTTTGATGCAAGTCTCACTGGAGATAGAGCTACATCCATGGCCCAAAAACCAACCAGAACACAGGCTCCAACTTAACACAAGAAGAAGAAGAAGAAGAAGAAGAAGAAGAAGAAGAAAGGCATTTAAAATTTGGTCTTTAAGATTCTGTTTCTGAAAATTATTTTGCTAATTTGCCAAACTTTCATAAAAAATAATCAAAAGAAAAAGAATCTTTCTCACAGCCTTTTGCTGGCAATTGAACAAACATAATTTAACATTGGAACTTCAATCACTTACATTTAATGGCATGGAGAAAATACTCAACCCCATGTTCATACAGTCTCAGTGCCTCAGCATAATTTCCATTTTTATCCTCCTCAGTTGCCTTGGTAACAATATCAATGGCTTTCTAAACATTTAAATAAACAGAAACACTTCTATATTTATTGAGGTTATCAATATGAGTGTAAATGGTTAACACAACGTTTTGACACCATCAGGATGTCATTATCAAGTAACACTAAAAGAGTGCTACCACTACCAATTCACTAAGGCAACAATGGTCACAAATGACAAAAAGAAATTCAACAGACTCCCACAGAATTATATAAATGATTTAGCATTGATTGAATCTGTGTGAACATTCAGTGAAGGCATCCTCTCTTTCATGTAGAGCATCTCGTAAATGCGACAGTCAAACTTAGATTTACATGCATTTAATGGCATAACATAACAATTCCTATTAATTCATACAAAAATAAATGATTAGCTGCATCTCCTGTCTTATCAAAATGATAACAGTGGGGAACTTACTAACCACTACCCATAAATAATGACCAACATAGTATTATGATGACTTTTTGGTCCTGGAAAATCTACCACAGATCACATACAAATCAATACAAAGCACTTTTTCATGTAAGGAAAACAATCCCCAATGTATTATATTCTTATTATGACTTTCAGCATGAAAGCCTTTCAAAAATTGAGCAAAAAGGTTATATTGTCACAAAGTTCACGCACATGCCTTGAGCATACAATACCTAAAAAGGGAGGTGCAATATAAATCTGACACAGGTCCAATGCCAGTGCATTGCCATCTTATGCCTGCTACATTTTCAATAACAATAAGCTTTGTAATTTTTCAAATTTTGTAGGATAGGTGAAGAATTTATTTGCTAAACACTAGAATGACACTCAACAGTAATAAATGAGCAACAACTCTTTCCTTCTATAAAGATGTCTTTAATCAAAGGATGAAATTCTTTTGCATCATGACACATACAGGGCATACATGTATATTTTACAGTCTTCCAGAAAATAACATAACACAATTTTGACACAACCAACACACAAACTACAAGCATTCAAACACAATACAGGTCAAAAGTACTCTCTCTCCCCCCAACTAACACCCATGATCCTAACAGACTCAGGAAAAGCAGAGTCCTAGTAAACTTGGAATAAAAATGTTTGTTGAAACCAAAACTACTACACCCATAAAAATACTTAACTATATATTATACATAGCATATGAAATAGTAAATTGCTAAGAAGTGTATATGCGTATTTTCATATATATACATGTATATACACACTTTGTGCGTAAAAAACAGAGTCCATATGCAAAATTACTTATCTAAAACTACGACCACAACCCTTAGTGTCTCTTTCAAAATAATGACTTCCTTGATAATCGACCATCTTATTGATTGTGAGCCCCAGCAGTGGTCATGATGATCGAATTCCAACATATATAATAAATAAATCTGACTACAGTAGCTCATATTTCACATTTACATATATATATTTACTTGTTTTTTCATATATTTATCAGACTTAAAATTTATTGATATTCCACCAACAATAACAAAAAAATTTTGCATTTTAAAATATCTCCCTGTGATTTGATAAAGTAATAAAGTCATTCTTATTCATTGATCTGTTTCTATCTGATATCCTTCTCTAGCAACTTCGAGACCCATCTGCCAAGAGATGATAAATAAATCTCCTTTTATTCGTAGCGGGGGCTATGTGTGACAAAAAGCTTGACTTACTGAGTGGTATATACATGTAACTCATGTGTAGTTTAGACACCCTTATCTTACTAGTGCACTTTCGTCACTTCGGTCAGAAA
Organism: Carybdea cf. marsupialis auct. non (Linnaeus, 1758); assembly: GCA_010016065.2. Taxonomy (NCBI): domain Eukaryota; kingdom Metazoa; phylum Cnidaria; class Cubozoa; order Carybdeida; family Carybdeidae; genus Carybdea; species Carybdea cf. marsupialis auct. non (Linnaeus, 1758). The sequence continues at coordinate 9,997 of JAAAKL020001557.1, read as the reverse complement.
AGTGCATTTTCCTACTCCATTATAACATCATGGGGCTCATACAATCATAAAGGAAAAGATGCTTATTCTGCTCGATAAATGGCGAAAATATGTAAATGACGTTGCCTACAATCCCAAACGGCCACTTTAACGGATTTGTCTAGAACTTGGGTATGGGTAGATCTAAACACTTTGTAGATACGGAAGCTGGAAATTCTACAAAAGTACCTTGATAGCTCATTCAATTTGTAAACAACTACGGTACATACCGGTACTGTATTATTACCGGTATTAACGACTTGGACCGGGCTTAACTGAGGATAAAATGGAATATCATTGAAATTGTTATTTGTCACAAATGATAAGACTTGTCCCGGGGTAAACTTGCCAGGTTTCCAGTACAGAAATTTGCCCCTTTTGGGAATATATGTTTGCAACATTAATCATCACTTAACAAATTGGTAAACTTCCTGACCCCTGCATGTAGCTCTTTTATGTGTATCCCTAATGCCTTTCAACAAGAGGAAACTAATGCTGGTGACGTAATATTCCAAATATGAATCGAATAAGCAACATTTTGTTGTTAGTCATATCATATTTAACATTGACCATTACCTAGTATAAGATCACGTCTAACTATTTTGGGGTATTCAAAGCACAGCAAACAATTTCAAAGTAAGGGTATGACGAGTGCTAGAAGTCATAGCCCACAAGGAAACTTACCTGGAGTGTTCCCCCTGACATGACAACACAAACCACAGGTTGCGAAGAACGTGTACAATATTTTGACGGGCTACAATCGCATAACACAATTTGAAAATTAACTGGCGATATCCCACAGCAATGTTAAGTTTCTGACAAAAACATAGTTGATGAATTTATAGCTTCCACTGAATCAAGAAAGAGAACGGACTCCCCAAGCAAAGTATAGATTCGCTGCAGAGATGTTTTGGTGCTAGCTTCAATGTTAGAAGGATGCTGGGATAGTTATGATTCATCTGGTTGATGTGACAAAACCAGCCTCGTAATCATTTTTATTTAAGGTTGCGTCTGCACGGGGCAGCTCAACAGACCAGCATTTCTACATTTCAGCTTTCTTTTCATACGGGGCCTCCACAAGCGTGCACGTTTCAGATCAGCTGGGGAAGGCACTATTTTACGATCCAAGCGTTCAAGTTAATGATTGTCACCGTCTAAATACATTTGAGAGTTAACAAACTCGCACGTTTTAACAAGGTCAATAGCTATTCATAGAGAGGTTAAAAGAAAAGAAAACTACGATTGCCGATTGTGTAAAGTGCTCCCGTGAATTTTGACCCATTTATTTCACAACGGCAGTGATGTAAGCCAAGACTGCGTTATGTTGTGTGTGCCGTTACCATAGCTGCGTGTTCGTCACGATTTCACAGTTCAGGTATTGTTTTAGAACTTTCCTCTTCTTCTGCTTGTTTGATGTCGTTCTATTTCCTGTCGCTTTTGTTTTACGTCTTACGATCCTTTGTATTGGCTTAAGGCTGTATTTTGAAACTCTATGATTCTCAAGTGACTGTCTCCAGATAGATTGGACTAGGTACAGTAGATTGTAGGAAAAACTTCGAGAGTGATGTGCTGAAGTATTCTGTTATACGAGGACATACCAAATGCGGTAAGATTTTTTATGTTTTCATTACATATATGTAGAACGTTAAGTTGATGTAGGACTTGTCACGATTAGTGCATGTATGTATTATTAGTATGTTTAGTTTATTATGACGCTCAATTCTTCAAACGAGTTTTGTGCATGAAGCATCACGCTGTTTTTATCAATAGGTAGATTAAGTTTATGGTATTTGTAATTTTTGTATTTATATCTCATGTCTTATACTAGGTTTATTGTCATTTGATTTTAGTCAATCGTCACACTAAATATCGGATAATAAAATATACGAGGATGTCCAAAGTAAAGTTCAGTTGTGATGGTATTCGATGCAATCCCTCTTAAGCGTTAGGACAGCACAGTGTGTGATTCTTGATGCATTGTAAAACCTTGCATATTTATCAAATTGTCATTATCAAGGTTCCTGTCAAGTTAGTTACAAATTAAGTTAGTTGTGATGAGTTGTATACATATAGTTTATTGTAAGTTGTAAAAAGTTATATAGAACAATCCATCTGTACTAAAAGACATATTACAAGCTAAGTAAAGCTTGAGTGTTAAATGAACTTCTCAGTAGATTTGCGAACATAGTGATTCATTTGCATTATTTATGACACCATAGTCGCAAGGGAATCCAAGGAAGACGGTTCTCTTGTGACTATGGTGATACTACTGTTTGTTTGAATAAATTCGAGCTGGACCATAGTCAATTTTTGACATTGGCGAGACAGTGGGGAATTATAATCAAGTTACACCCCTTTTAGGGTACAGTGGAGCAAAATATATTATTGTTCGAATAATGAAAAAATGTTTTTAAGGAATAAAGTTTACAGCGGAGTTTAGATGTGACAACACTGAAACTCGGGAATCTCTTTGACGTAATCTTCCTTGAACGCATTTTACGATAACATCTGTTTTCCACGTTTTGCAACGAGGAAGTACGAATAAGCCAAAAATGTTAATGAATTTCCCTCTGAAAACATTGATCCCAAGTATTCTCAAGGTGAGGATAGCTTACAATAAAATGACCGTTAGGAAATTATACGATTCTATCATCAGAAAAGAGAGGAGATGTATTATCTGTGAAAGACGGAAATTCGTTCCCCTACATGAGTAGACAAGAGCCTATGTTTTCTCTATCATCAGTAGCTCCTATTCTCATAGTTGTTTCAAAATATCACGTAGAGAATATCTTACGAATGCATACGGGGAAAAATGATATGCTCTTAAGTATACTGAGACTTAGCAAATCTTCTTCTTATCTCCCCGCTTCCATCTGGAAGTTCTTTTTGATTGATGGGGAGTACCAGATTTTGGGGTAGGTACCAGGCGGTAGAACACCTAAAACCAGTCCTTGATATCATTCTCTTCGTTCAGAGGATTTAAGTCCGCCATTTTACATGTTCTCAGATCTGTAAATCTGGTTGTACAGCTGCTTTGCTAGCCTCTCGTCTTCAGGGAGTTGTTTCGATGTTTAATATTCCTCTCTCAGAAATGACGCCTGAATGCAGATTGGGGTTGTAAAGACTGCAAGTAGACATCGGTATTATAAAGTCTCGAGGGTGAAAAATCGTGACCATTGGGAATCGAACCCACGGTCTCCACGTTGTGCAACACGACGTTTTACCATTAAACTACGGTCCTATACCAACGATATAGAGAAATTTGGACTGTTTATTATTGCGCCACTTCAGGGGTTTCAAAAAGAGGGGCAAATAATGGCAACCTCTCTCCTTAAGATTGATCATTTAAAAGTTTTCGACGTTGTTGTAGAAAGAGATTAGTCACCACTGGGATGACTATAACTATAGGAAAGCGGTGCGATGGAACAGGGGGCACTGTGCCCCAAAAGGTTTGTAAATTATAAATTCTAGCAAAATCCATGTCCCATATTTGGGCAAAACTGGGTAAAAAAGGCCGAAATGCCGGTATTCCATTACTTTTGCTACAGAAAAATCTGACTTGAAACTGCCAAATTCAAAATTGCCCGAATGTTGTTCACCCAAAAACTGGGCCAAAAAAGGTGTGCTCCCTTGTACTTTTATGGTAACAACAACATTGCACGTTTTAGAAATCAGAAGAGTAGGTGATGGCTTCAGAGAATTTCAGCGTAGAAGTTGAGAGTTCATAAGCTCTGATGGCTAGAAGAGACATTCCTTTGTTTGGTTCTAACCATAAATATGGCATGGGTATTTAAAGTCAATACGTCTAGCTAATTCTGCTTGTCAGCAGTGGATGACACTTGGCAGCTAGGGTAACAGCCTATAATTTTCCTTCGAAAAAAAAGAGATTATCCATAAGAATTTGTGACATCGCAGACAAAGTAATTTGCTTAGGAGCAATTCCAAAATTCATTCGTTATCCAGTAAGACAATGGCCACGCCTTTGACACATCCAAGTCCCTCTCCCAATAAGTCGTGAATTTTCTCGGCCATCCACCACAATATCTTTTGATCATATGACCTTGCGTTGGGCAGATATTTTCAAACCAGTGTCAATAATACAAAGTTTGGTATTAAATGTTGTGCAGGCATAAAGATCCTATTTAAGGTTACATGACAACCAAACGGTCCAAATATAAACTTTACAGATATGATAAAAAGATTTTGTACAAACAATATTTTGCTATCTTGATATTCTGTACCATAAGCAAACTTTAAAAACTAAATATATATATCTTTATACAAATAAAAGGTCCCAGGAGACACACACAATAAGCAAAGTTTTAAAGAGTTTACCATTTGTGGGCAATAAAGTTGAGGATTGATCGATTCATTCATTTTATTAAATATGTGAAGGAACCATAATGTACATTTACTCACTTGAGCCGAGGAAACTCAAACCTAAAACTTTAAAAACATTAAGAACGAAACGGTTTCGGCGGTCACCAGTTATAAAACTGCTTGATATCGTACAATATTCTCAACTCGACTTTCTAGCGCTAATAGCAGCGACAAACTGTAGTTTCAAAGTAGTGACACTGGTGTCACCGAAACGTATCACCAACAGCTTGTTGTTGAAGTTGGAATACAGTTTAAGTTGTATGATTTACTTGAACGAATATTTATTAAAAAATGGATTGAAATTACGTTAAAAAAATGTTTAAAAATATTTCAGGGGAGCTTTACAAAGCGAAGGGCAGATGTGGCATTGAGTGTCCTGATTCACAACAAATATTCCAGGAGATTAAAGTACTGATCTCTGAAAAAGGCTGGATAGAGCAATCCCATTGTTTCCAACAGCGAAAAATTGTGGTCACGAATGCGGAGGGAAAGTCATGACGTCACAAATCAAAAGTTATGGAAATAGCAAAACTTGACTCCAGATATTTTAAGGCAACCCGGAAATGGGCTGCTTTCCAAAATATCAGACTTGTAATGTACATAGTGTTTAAACTAGAGGCATTTGAACTTCAAAAATCTCTGATCAAAACTCGATTGATATTCCTTGAATGATTACGTTAAGATCCAACATTAAATAATAAGGGTTTGTTGGAGATATTTAAAGCTTTGAAAGCTGATATCTCTGTGTTGGGAAAGGGCATCACTCTCAATTTTGCCATTGGCACTCTTACTAATAGTGCAACATGAAAAGTGTGTAGAATTCCCATAACTGAAACATTTCCCAATTCATGACGTCACACGTCTCCTCCCCACACTAGTTCCCAGAAGTTAAAATAGCGCGGGGAGGTCTGCCATGTTATGTAACGTTATTTCTAGGCTTTGCTTGGTGGGGACTGGAATGGCGTCCAACAACTGACCTCATCTTGAGACGGAAGATGCTCAATCAAGTGTTTTTAGAGATCAGTAGATTAAAGTGGGTCTAGCTATGATTTAAATTTGGGTTCGTCTAAAAAAACTTCGACCCTATTCTGATCGAGTTTTGATTGTTTATAAAAACAGTATTATATCACTTTTGTGTTGCTTACGGTAAAATTTAATTTGTCTACAATGACGGAATTCACGAAGAGAAGTAACATAAAGGCGTTCGATCTTAACGAAATTATGTAGTGCATCCCTAAGAGAAGTTCTGCTTCTTCCGTTCTACTTGCAGAGACGTAGAAAACCCATGGAGTTCAAAGCATTTAATTTATTTCTACAGAATTTCACTGAATTACATGGGAAGCAGGAAAACATTAGGCAGTGTCTTGTAATGCCTGTTTTCCCATCTTCGAATTGCTCTTTTGTTTTTCGGACTTGTTGCAGTGCTGGATCAGATATATAGTTGCCAATCATTTCTTTTCAAAATGGAAATCGCAAACGTTACATATCTAAGGTCCGTATTACGCATCAGTTGAATGGAAAAGCGCAGGTATGCAAGTGCGCTAAAAGAAATGGACGTCACACTGGGATTGGTCCAGATGGTAAAAGCACGAGAAAATCAGATTCTTTGGACATGCCTGCAGAGACAGAGGTCTGTGATTGGTCTATACTCAGAAACACGAAGAAGAGAACGCTCTAGGAAATAGTTTTTGGACAACATTCAAGACTGGATGAATACTAGTCTTTCCACGGTAGCCGAAGAAACAGAAGATCGTGGTAACTGGTACTCAATAACAGGGGAAATAAAACCAACTTTGCGTATTTTCTTAAGAGAAAGCTTTACCCCAAATATTGCTGACAATGTTACACAAAACATTGAGAAATTGGATGGACGAGGAACAGTTTGCAGTATAAGGATCTTTTCCTCAAGTACGAAAGGCCAGAAGGAAACGCTTACTTGAGTTAAGAGGGGCTTCGGAGGGATGATGAGCCGACACGTAACATGTGGCCATCTAGTTAAATTGTCCTTATGTACTACATAAAACTGTCTTTATCACATTTAATCACTGTTTATCGAGTGTGCTAATATAAAGAATTTAGTGTTCTATTTTCATGCAGCACTTCTCTGATAGCCAGATAGCTGAAAAGGCCGGAATTTGTCCAGATGGTGTAAAATGGTGTAAAAATTTACATTTTAGAGGATCTTCTAAAAGTTATTACAGCGTTTCCGTAAAAGAGCAGAAAGTAGGTAGATCATTTACAGAAACCACTACTGTAAGAAATCAGTAATAAAAAAGTCATTACCTGCTATATTCCACAGAATGACGTTTGAAAACAACTCAAAATTGAAGCCAAGATTCAGAAAAAGTTTGATAGCACCAGCCTTTGTATATGTCCATAAATATTTCCCTCAAAAGCCTCAAAAGGAGGCTTTTACTATGTTACTCACCAATAAATGGCCATTCCAACGGTACTAAATATGTTTTCTGATGTTAATGCGCCAGTTCACACAAGGTATGCAATCAAATACTTTCAAGCCAAGATCGATAGGAAGAGGAAACATCAAGAAAAAGTGAGAGATGGGAAAAGCGCTGCTTATAGAGAGAGGAAGAGACGAGGGGTGAAAGAAGGGGCGCGGCCGGGGGGCGGGCGCGGGGGGGAGGGGGGGGGGGGGGGGGGTTGGCACAGTTCCTGAATTTTACTATTCAAGAAGCAACTAATAGACAAATACATCTGTAATCGAATTCAGAGTCGAGTAATAATCGGACACTGACTTTGAAACAAATAATCTATCGGATACTCGAGGGGGCTAAATCTGATAAACTGATATCTGCTCCCGACTGTACAATCCAATAAAAATTGCCCTACCACGCCTTATTCACAAAGATCATGGATCAAAATTTAAAGGTGCCAATAAAAACTTCATTGATTTTGATACATGTCTATAAAACTGACAGTATGTCGTCATGGGCAGCTCAAAAGGTCAATACAACACAACCAATACTACGTGCATTTTAACTATAGATTACAAACATCCATACATTCATCTAAATTGGGTGAGATTATCCGATGAACTTACTCATTATGTCTCCAAAACCTGTTTGCAATTGCGGAAAATTTTTAATTTTTTGCTGCTTTTTCGTTAAGGATTTTCTTTTCTTTGAGATAAACAGTAGAATTTCAAAACACTTTTAGTACAATATCCACCTTATAATGATTCTCATATACACTAAAAACAACTACGTTAACCGTACATGATAATGTCCAATCTTCTTTACTTCAGCTGCATTTATTTCGTACCCCAGCTTTTCTCCTGTAGAAGCATAATCGGTCAGCTTTATGTCTTTCCCCTCAGCAGTTTTCGCAACAGAGCTGGCTTTCATTAACAAGGATGTCATCTCCACAGCGTCTGATACTTGCCCTGCTTCCAAAACGTCTCGTTTTTCTCCATTACGGTGTTCAATTCTTCGATGAGCAGTTTTTTAGGACTCTGCCTTTTGGCCTTCCAGGTCATTTTTATACTTTACATGGGCGGATTGGCACGCACAAAGAAGTGAAGTCTTTCACCATAAACCATTCATAGTGATGTAAGACCCAAGTCTTCGAGGTTCTCCACCATCGTTCATTTGTGGAAGTTAAATCAACGTTCCGTAGAGCTTTGCAATTGACACAGCGAGAACACAAGCTTGTAAAAGGCATTACACAAACTGCTACTGCACGAACGAAAGCCAAAGAAGTCGTCGAACACTGATCATTTTCATGTTAAAACTTTGAAATTCGTTTTTGTTAACAATCACTACTTTCTGTAGAAATTGTTTAAACTGCTTTTTTTGATTTATCACCTTGTTTAGCCGGAAATCGTTTGCTAATGTACACGTTGCTAACGATAGAATCAAACATATACTAAAGAGTTTCAGGATCAACTGAAGCCATCTTGTGGGTATCCAACACAGCAGCAACTCTTACCTAATACCTAATTCTCAAAGTTTCTTGACGATCGTCTTCTGAAAGATCATCCCAGAGCCCTTTAAACCTTGCCGAAGATGAAGGAGGACTTATTTCAGCTCTTCTATACCACTTGTAGTCAGTTTCTGTCTGTTTTCCGCTTTTGGTTATCTGCATTATTCACGTCATGTTAGAAGTCTTAAAAGTACACTCCTATATGAAGAACTGCATAACCCAACGCATGGATACAATACAGTCAAAGATCCTTACATGTATTTTGCTCATTTCGCAAGGGCGTCCTTTAAAAAATGGAACATTCCCCTAAGTATCACATGCGAACCACACGAACCAATGCTTTGAAGGGAAGGGTGGTCATCATCTGTTTGTTTATCTTGGATAAGCCATCCATCGCAGTCTGGATCAATTTCTCTTCTGAGCGATTATATATCTTCCAGTAAATCCGCTGAGAGTATGTCAGCATCTCCGTGCATCCGGAATTTAAATCCCCTTTACCGTGTAACAGCTCAACCAGTTTTACTGCAATCGTATTTGAAGGTCCATTTGTTGCTCTTGCATATATCTGTTTAACGATTCATCATACGAAACACTTTAGAACGCATATTCACAAATCACTTTTTGAAGATTTTCCTTCAACCAGGGTGCTACACAATACTTCAAAACATCAGCGCACATTCACTTGGATAACGTGAAGCCCGCTGTAATCGTGCTGCCTGGAAACATGGCTTCCAGGTCATCTTCCAGTCCTCAACATGACGTAAACCTGTCATGGTTTTGGATCAGTCTTCGGATCGTGCAAAACTCAGCCGTTGTTACTGGTGCCTGTCAAATTATCATTTTATCAACCGTCCTTTCATTTGACACAGGAGTACTTGGAGAAGCATCAGACATAGAGCAACAGGAGAAGAGCTGATGAATGCCCTTGGTACGTTACGAAAAATACCTATGACAATTCCTTTTTCGAACTTTAAAACAACTTAGAGTTTTCGAGGTGTTTATCGCTGCCATTGTGTTTTATGACTGCGATTGACCACGCCAACTAACATCAAATTCGTTTTTGCAAATTCGCACTTCTCCAAACAGTAGTCTTTTCCAAAAGTAAGCAAGAAGTATGGTTGATAAGGTCGGAACGAAATTTTCCCTTTGATATTTTCTTTTACAGTTGTACTTCCTAATTTACTTAATCTGAAAGCGAAACAAACAGTCAATTGATGAACAGGCCCAATCACTGTAACTGTACTTGTGCAATATTTCTACGAGAGAAAATCCGAAATTGAGAATATAAAATGGTTTTGAATACGCATGCAAAAAATCTGGGACCCTTATCAGATAAATAGCTACCACGACACGCAAAAATAAAAAAGAATAACCTTAACACAATACTCAGGGACTTGTCACAAATTTATCACGGGGCAATCTTAGTACTTTATATGGAGCAATTCAAATCTGCTGAGCTTTTACGGGACTTTTCCAGGGGTATCAACCATTTCACGGGGTTTTCAGGGGTCGTCGACCTGGCTGTTGTACTACTACTGCTACTACTACTACTGATGCTACTACTACCGCTGGTGCTACTACTACCGCTGGTGCTACTACTACCGCTGGTGCTACTACTACCGCTGGTGCTACTACTACCGCTGCTGCCACTACTACACCT
>JAAAKL020001556.1:0-30240 GCA_010016065.2 Carybdea cf. marsupialis auct. non (Linnaeus, 1758) | reverse complement strand
ATTATATTTAAGGCAGGAAAGTAGGCATTTAGGCAACTTTCATCGAAGCAAGGAACGCAAACTGTAAATAGAGTAATCGATGATCTGTTAATAGATTATTCGACATTGAACAACCTATCATCTCTGTGAAATACAACATGAACCATCAATTCATATGACTTTTATTTTCACGATTATTATTTTCTGATACTCATGTGCCAGTCTCCGGCCCCCCATCCTACCCCTACTCCGTGCTCTAGTTAACAACTTCAAGAGTTATTTCACTGTAAGTTCTATCATTTTTCAAGGAATTTCGGGACTGAGTTTTGGGCATTCTCATTCTTTTCGTGTTAATACTTTGTGAGGGAGTGTAATTTATCAGGGGATTAAATTTCGATCAAAAAGGTTCAAGCCAAACAAACAGTAAAGTGGTTAGAGTGAGTTTCGTGTTTTAACTGTTTCGAATATTTTAAAATGATAGCCGAGTTCAAGTCAATGACAAGTCAAGAAACATATTTTCAGAAAGCCCCAAAGATGGGCCACTGTCCTTTATCTTACACTCGCAAGACGTAATGGGTCACATCCTTCCCGTTATGACGCTAAAAAAATCTGCTACTGCATTTCCATAAATCATTTCTCGGTGTTTCATACCTCATTTTCTCTAATGCAAAGATATTCTGTATTAGAAATTAGTTCCAAAGTCGGCAAACAAATGTTTTTATTTATTAAACTGTCTTTACGATTAATGGTGCCCTGTGAATCACTTTCATCAGCAGAATATTTTGTGTATGGGCATCCCCTTGCTTTTACAACTGTACTGCAACCACTGTAATTTACCCTTGTAGATTCCAGTGTAGAAAAAAGTTTTAGAACACTCCGTTTTCTACCCTGGAATTTCATGGTGTCATTTACGCGGTTACAGGAGTAGCTCGATTAAAGTTTCACAACATTGACCCCAAGGGAGAGAGCACATTTACAGGGGAGGTCTCCCGTTACCTTCCCTAATCGATAGTCTTTATATCGGGCTAGGCGGGATTCGGGCCCACAATCTCTGGCATGTGAGTGCGATTCCTTCACCACTAGACCACGGCGACCGTTAATTGGCAAAGCTAATACAAATATGGCAAGTGGTTTTGGTGTTATTACCTTTCATAAATATGTTGGGTTTTCATTAACTGAGCTTTGTTATGCTTAAGTTATCTGTCCATTACTACTTCTTATAATAGGTGTTCTATAGCAAAGTTAAATCTAGCTAATGGTGGCTTTTTTTCGCTGCAGCTTACAAGATCGACAAAAACAATGGAAAAAGGAAGAACAGATACGAAAAGCAAATGAGCCAGATCCTACGATACCCGCTGGACATTCATTGTTACCGGAGCAAGAAAGGAAGACGACCTTAGAAATGTTGAAAAAATGTAAGTTAAAGGATTCAAATTCTTTTTGTAAAAGCGGGATTTGATTAGGTTTGATTGAGAAAGCAATGTGTTTTTAATTTTGAAATCGTGTATTGATCCAATACCATATTTCCTATAATAACAGTACATATTTTTTGACGACTCCTGTTAGATGTTGAAATGATGACAGTGCAAGGTAGTTTACATTCATCTGTCTGGCCTCGTTATTTTACGAACTTATGAAATGTGTACTAAAAGGAAAACTTTTGTTGAAAGTAGGTGCTGAAGGTGAGGATATTCGAAAAGAACTAGACCACGATGTATCTGTTAAACGCTGCCCGCTGTCAGTTTGCCTTCCCTTGGCTTTAGTTGTCATTTTTAACTGCGACAAGGGAAGCGGAACGTGTCTATAGTACAGATGTGATTTGCAATAGCTGTAGGTCTTTAAAGGCGTTACTTCGTGAGAAATAATCAGCACGTTTGTCGTACGACTTATAATTGTGATATAGACGTTTTGTTGCGGCAGCGATAATTGGCGCATTTGCGTACACAAAGTTTCAAACGCGAGTACGTTCATTTGTGAATGCTTTTTATTTTGGATTGTATTCTTACCAAATGTTCAACGCTTTTTCTATGCAACACATCACTGCAGTAGAAGATAGTAAGGAGAAGAGAAGCAAAAGACCTTAAGTATCTGCGATAGGGCCTACAATCAAGGAAATCTACTGAGTAGCTAATCCGTGTAAAGCGTAGTTTCAGATGAGCGGAAAAACTCATTTATTCGTTGCGAATTCGGAAGTGGATGACGTGATAGTGTTTAAATGCTATGTTACATTTACTTACACTATTTTCCCCCAAAACTGTATAATAAATATTTTTATATAATCTGTATAATAAATATTTTATAAAATCCGCATAGTGAATTTTTTTTGAATAAAATCCGTATAATAAATATTTTAATAAAATCCGTGTAATAAGTATTTTTATTGATATTCGTGACCTCAATAACCCGGTGTTTTCCTAAAATCGAGTCAATACTAAATAGTCTATCAGTCAGGTACTTCATCTGTTAAATCCTCAATGTTGCTGAAGAATCCAGATTTTACGTATGTGTTCTTTAAACTTTATACCAGAACCGAATACCAGCCGATTCCCTGTTTCAACGTTCTGAAAATCGCTATTATGTTATCTCTGTTTTAGCACAAGAGGAAATGTTGACAGAATTGCGCTCGTTGCCAGTGAGTCGAGACACAGTTCGAGTTAGACAGAGGAAAGAAATTCTAGAGAGAAAATTGAAAGAAGTGGACGCTGCCTTAAAGATATTTTCTCGTCCGAGAGTTTTCGTCAAAAATGAATAACGCAACGGACACCCGTCGTCTGACAGTGATAGATATTTCAATGCTCCGTTTGAGGTTGGCATGTTTCTATGGAATTAGTTACCGAAATGATGTTATCAAACGTATATCGCCTTGGTCCGATCGATAGGTTTTCAGTACATGTTCCAGCTCTTTTCATCTTAAAGAGAAGTAATGGAGGGCAATATATCATTATTTACCTTCATGAGATCGTGTTGATCAGTGAGGACAAAGAATACAATCTTTCCCAATAATCCAACAAGAATGTAATCATCATGATAACTGGCATTCTCTTCGTTACTGCAGAACAATGGCTTCACGGTCAATATCAGCATTATCATCATTGTAACCATTTGATCACCATCATGGTCATCATGGTTATCATCTTCTGATTATCATCGTCTGGTCATCATCATCTGATTATCATAATTTCATCGTCATGATCATCATCATCTGACCACCATTATCTAATCATCGTCATCTGACCACCATCATCTAAGCATCATCTGACCATCATCATCGAATCATCATCATCTGACCACTATCATCTAATCATCATCATCTGACCACCATTATCTAATCATCGTCATCTGACCACCATCGTCTAATCATCATCTGACCACCATCATCTAATCATCATCATCTGACCACTATCATCTATGCATCATCTGACCACCATCATCTAATCATCATCATCTGACCACCATCATCTAATCATCATCATCTGACCACCATCATCAAATCATCATCATCTGACTAACATAATTTCATCGTCATGATCATCATCATCGTGGGCATCATCCTAGTCATCATAATTATCACCTAGCTTCATCCTTACCCTTTTTTGCCCACAAAAAGCAATGGTCAGTTCTAGAGTAACAGAGAATTCCGGAGTTGAACGCTCTTTATACATAGTGTCTGAAGCACGCGATGGTCCTGTGCTGTTATCCCATGAGACAATACTGCATATAATTCTGGTAGCTGTTAAGGACTTTGATTGATGTAATTGTAAGACAAATTATTGTTGTTTGATGATAGACTAGAGAACTTGAGGACTCGCTTTCATTCTTCGACGGACTGTTTGCCATGGATATCGATGTACAATAATGTACAGTACTTGAACGTGTGGTATTTGTACAGAGTAACATAATATTTAAAAAATTGGAAAAATACATATATTGCCCTTGGTAGTAATTACGTACAGAGCGTATAGCATATGTATTAGATTTGTAAATGAACCCACTATTTACGGTGAGTAAGTTACACCGAGTGGGTGCAATGACCAGATTTTAGAAAAATCAGCATCCTAGTTTGGATTGTAACTCTAGAAATCAACTTGTATACTTACTCCTGTGAAAAGAAAGTAGTCATACAGATTGTAGATGATTTTGAGTGCGTCTCATTTCATTTCACCCTCAATTTCAGTACAGTCATGCATGTCTTATGTTGAATGCCAGACACTTTCTACCCCCTTCGCCGTTTTCACTTTTCATTAATGCTTTCCAGTTTAAGCGATTTACTTCGTGAGGTGTTGTACGCGTTTTGGGGTAGGCTTCAGCTTTGGTTTATCGATACCTATTGAGTTAATCGATTATTAACACACTCGATTCCACCCCCGAAATTTTGTTTGGATGTAGTACAGTCAAATCTATTTGAAGTCTTTTATGCCTTACGACTGTTGAATTCTTGACGCCTCTGGCCAAGCTATGCTCTTAGTTCACATACATCAGTGTTCCACCATAACACTCGTCTCACACGAACTGTATCCACTGCTGGTTTTTGGCAAGAGGGGGCCCTGTGCCATAACGTGGTTTGGGGGCCCTTCAGTGTCAATTTTTTCTCTTTAACGAGCTGTGCAGACCCCAGTATCGGGGTACAGTTGGCACCCCCTAAAACTGTCGGTGACTGTATCCATCTACCAACGGTACCAAAACGGTTTTTTCTTACTATTAAGATGCTCCGTATTGAAGTGTCATCCCTATTGGGAATCAGTTTCGTTACCTCACAACAACGCCACAAATAATTTTGCTGTCTCCATAATATTTCTTTCCAAAGCCTTTTCATGAAGTTAACGTGAGAAAACAGTATGTCCTAGTCCAGTCTTGCAAATCTTTCGTAATTACGTAACGCTCTCTTTTTTTTAAGCATGTTCATCACTGGAAATGACATATATGCCTCTTACGTTTAGCTCAAGTAGCAAAGCAAGCTTTAAAAGAAATTCTTCACCCTGTAGATAACAAGACAGTAACTATACTACCTGAGTGGGAGGGTCGTAATAGAATGCTAGAATTTTAGGCTACATACTAACCTAGAATTGCCAAGTTATACTATAATAGAAATTTTCTTGCCAAGATGTATTTTCCTAGCATCCCTTTGTGAGAATAGATACTAGTATCCTAACCGTAGCCCTAACCCGAATTTGATTCTAGAGTAATACATCTATGGATAGAAAGTCCTTCTAGGAAAGTACATTTTTAACTATTCTAGGAAAGTATATCTTTAACTATTCTAGTAAAGTACATCTCTAACTTTCTAGCATATTACGGGTTCCCGTACAACTTACGTTTAGCTTAAGTAGCAAAGCAAGCTTTAAAATAGATTCTCTACCCTGTAGATAACAAGACAGTAACTATACTACCTGACTAGGAAACCAGTATAGTTGTATAGTTGTATTACGCTTTAAGTGGACCAAGTTCAGAATTCAATACATGGTCGGCATTTATAAAGTAACGATTAAAGCTAATCAGATTACTGAGGTCAGAAGAGATTTACCAACGATAATGATTTACAAATAAGTAAAGCATGTTTGAGACATGAACGACTTCATTCTGTTTCATAGTGGCTCTCTAAGAAGCCATAATCTGGCTTTTCTACTAACTGTACCCTGGAAAATATAAAGTAATCTTAAATTGCGGCACCAAAGATAATTGAATTAGACTTATTCAAGGGACACTGGCTGCCACTAGTGTGCAAGCTGGTAAAATGACTTTTACAACTTTGTTTGTATCATGATTTTGATGAGATTGGTTGGATGGTCAGGTAGCATACTGTAGTTAACCGAATAATATACAAAACGGCGAGGAAATAGCTTGAAAAGAACGAGTTGGACTTGAAACTCTAATTCTAGTCTAATTGGGTCATTCAAAAGTTGCAATATTGTTGCTTTTTCAGTATATAATGTAGGCCTAGTAACAAATCTCCGATCACATAAAGGCACAGATATTTTCAACCTCCTTTTTTAAGAAGTAAAGGTAATCTAGAAACTTACGAAGAAGTGATGTGCAATAATTCTCACCCAAGCGAGGAATGCCGTCTCAAGCAAGTAAACCTGAAGACCAAGATGTAGGCATTTTAAATTATATTGCCGCATAACGTTTGTTGCGATTGATTAGTGAAGTCATCGTGACTGAATCAATATAATAATACCCAATGGTTTACATTTTTGATTGCTTAGGGATATGCTTTAGAGAATTGAGTTTCTACAGCAACAAGATTCGGTTCCTGTTCTTTAGATACAAAGGTCATTGTCAGTGCCGTAACCAACAAATATTTATTGGGGGGAGGGGGAGGGGGGAGAGCTAAACGACTAAACCGATTTTTACTCAAATGATTTCAATGTTCCAAGTACTTGACAGGAAAAGACATAAACTCTCTTACAATCTTTCAATCACCATGGAAATTATTGGGAGTGTAGCCCCAGCCTCCCAGTAGTTACGGCATCAGAGATTATAAATGACCATAAATGATTATAAATGGCCATAAATGGTCATTTATAATCTCTGACGGCATTCCCATGGTCGATGACATACCCAGAAAAGCGAAGCTTAAAACTTCCAAAATTCACGTGGTGTTCATCATATCATATTTAAATGCCACTGGCACAATTTGGACTTTCGTAGTAACTTGAAGTGGTAAGGAGGTAGACTTAACGCTTTTTGTTCGATACTACTCACCGTATCGAGTCATCATCAAAGAGTATCAAGGAACTAGAATACAGTTCTGTACATTCTTCTGATATACTTCAGTTGCATCCGGATTGACGTCTCGTGACAAGTCCGCGCGAAGTCCTGAGTCAATAAGTATTGAAATTGGCTGACGTGACACGCGAGACAAGGCTATTTGAGTTCTACCTGGGTCTGACCAAACGATGTGCTGACACACGTGGACTGAAGAGTGGTCTCTGTTCTTTCACCGATCTGTTTACTCTGAACTTGACGAGAAAGAATCATGATTACTTGACAAATACCAGCTCCATTCTCTTGTAGCGGCAGACAAACAGGGCGTTTTTCTAAAGTATTAACGCAAACGTCATGCAAGTGTTATGATTGGGGATATTTACTATCGGTTCATGGATTCATTGATCTTTGGATCTTGTCGACTTTCAAGGGGCCAGAGGTGCCAACCCAATGTGGTACGCGTGTTTTTTTATGAAAGATTAGCTAGTAACGGCTCCTAGTAAAGATAATTGCCAACAGCAGAAGGTGCGTAGGTGGAATCATAGGGAAGATAATGAATTTGTTTTGTGAGTTTGGAGTGGTAATGTTGATAGAGTGAAGTCATCATGGAAGGCACTGAGTTTAAGTAAAAGAGCATAACTATTGTTGCTCATAGACTTTTTTCTGTTTCAAATGCATATCACTGATTTTCGTTTTCATGTGATGAGGTCAAAGTATCCATAGTAGTAGAGGGTTCGAAGTCCCGATGTCACATTTCAGTCAGAATACGTAATGCAATTCGACATTGTTTGCTCAAACAGTATTGCTGATCACTTTACAGATGGATTATGTGAGGTTTTTTATTTTATGGGATGGATAGGAGTGCCCACAGCTTACTTGCTGGAAGGTTATTCAAAATTGTGTGTTCACCCATATTTTTTTCGAAATCGGCATTTCTAAGTAAGATGAGAGAGTTGAAATGTCATCTTTCAAACACAGAAGATGTCAATTTACTATGACCTTTCATTCTTCCAGATCATGAGAAATGTAAGAAGAATTAAATTAAAGATAAAGATAACTTACGGAAAGATGGGTAGGGGCGATTCCTACTCACTAAACACTTTGGGGGCGACTCCAAACTTTCCAATTTCTGTCAAGAAAATGTGTACTTCATGCGGAGAGAAAGTAAGGACATCACAAATCAAAACTTTTGGAAATATTACGATTTGACTCCAGATATCGAAAGGCAACCCTGGAACAGGCTATTTCCCAAATTACCAGACCTGTAGTGTATATAGTGTTTAAACTTGAGGCGTTGGAATCTCAAAAAATATGTTGACATTCCTTGGTTCCTTAAGTTAGGAACCAGCATTAGATAACAAGGTTTTGTTAGAGAGATTGAAAACTTTGAAAGCTCACTCTCTATTTTGGCCATTGATGTTCTCACTAATAGGGCAATATGAAAATTGAGTTTTTTCCCCGTAATGCAGCAATTTTCAAAATCTTGACGTCTTACTATGCCACCGTATTGTCTGGAATCCAAGCGTTGCCAAACTTTAATTTTGGTAGAAAGCTTGGCCGCTCGTGATATCCTCGCATGTCGACAACCTTTTAAGGACGTATTTTTTTCTTTGAATTCCAGCAACAAATCGAAAGCTTTTCAAGTCTACTGTCCTTTAAACACTTTCACTATTTTCTCCTTGGGAAAAGTGAACTGTCTATTTTTCGTTATACGTATTGTAGGCTCAATGTTTGATTGCAAGGTCGATAGAAGCCGATGTTCCCACTTATCCGTGCCCGTGAATTTCTAAAACTACCTGATAGCAACAATAAATGTTGCACTTACTATTGCAATAAATAGCAATAGATAAATCGGGGATTCGGCTGTCAATCCCGAACATCAGCGCTACTACCAGCCTAAGCTTTTCTGTTTGGCTGTAGAGCTTCATCAGTGCCCTTTTCCGTTTATCAGTACTTGGGCAAGAGCACCATAGTAGACTGGAGCCAAAGTGTCCTTAACATATCTGTCGGAGTATGAAAGATTTGTTTCAACGTTTTATTGAACCGTGGAATATTGACCACAACTAAACTGCTTCAGCACTTTAAAGGCCACAGAAATGTAAGCACGGAACAAATTCTCAACGATTCATGAACAGCGATGAAAGCTTTGGTAGACGTTTCAACTAAACCACTGAACTCATAGAATCGATACCAGTTTGACAGTTAGAGACGAATTGGGAAGTGAGGTGTAATTTCATGTAACTTTGTCTATTAGAAACTTCCAGGCCGTTTTCAAAACTGTTTTAGTTCAATCTGATTTGTACTTTTAGAGACATTTGACCTCGAAGTACCAACACTTTATTTCACAATAAAGAAAGGGTGTTATTGGATGAAGGAATTAAATTTATCGCATGCCGTACGTCTGTGTCTTAAGACAGAAAGTCACAACTATCAATAGCAACCTACAGAAGCAATCACATTTAACTTTATGAGTCCTATAGGCGTATGAAAGACAGGAAATGTACAATATTTACTTTAAAATCATATAGTTTTGATAAAAACGTCTCAAAATATGGTAAATCATTACTTTAATAATTCCATCATTCAATATTCTCTTCGAATATTCTTGTGTTAAATGCTATACGGTCTACATTTTACGGAAAAAGATCATTAAATTATGGCTGAAATAAACAAGGTTGATCTATGCGGAAACGCATCAATGTTTTCTAGCAGCTTTCACAGGCTGTGTGTTTCATCTTCCATTCCCTGAGACCCACGAAGTTGACACAGCAATATCTACCAAATTACACTATCTGGTGTTGCAAGAGTTTTTTAAAAAAATCATTCGCCTTCGAAGGTGCAAATATTTTCAATGGCCTTTGAATTGAGATTCGAAGAACATACTATTCCACATTTTCCCTCAACGACTTAAAGTATCACTTCCCTTGATCCCGCCAAGCAATTCTCTTTTTTGTTTTTTGTTTTTTTAATACAAAATTCCAACATTTTTAATCTAAATTTTTCTTCTTCTTTTCTTTTCTTTTCTTTTCTTACCTTTAAATTATTATTTCGTACTACAGAAACTCACAAGGAAAACAGACGTGTACATATATTTTATTATGTAAATGATATGTATTTATTTGATGTGACTATCCTGTCAAAAGATTCGTAAATAAATGACTGAGCCCTCTATCATCTTCAGAACATCCCTTTACAAGTCTGATACAGAAAGACAGTTTCACACAAGTTAACAATACATCAGTTTATTATGTGACTTCTGTAAAATAGCGATATTGCCTGTAATGCGAGAGAAAGTCTGTAATACCAGATTCTTGTGACTACTTAGATCAAGGTGCTATTTACATACACAAAAGAAAACGGGGAAAGGCCCATTGTCTGAATTTACTTGGCATCATCAGCGACCAAAACACAATTACGTTCTTACATAGAGCTATGAAATACAGTGAAGTAAACAACTTGAACTAGAATACAGTAAATCGTGTTTATATAATGCCTCGTCTCTCCACGGTCTAGTATGATATACAGCGAAGGAAAGAACTTGAAATGGAGTAAAACACAGGGACATATGAACCGGGGGACACTGGGTGCACGTGCCCCCAAAATTTTGCAGTAAGTGAAAAGTGCTCTCTTATGCACTCTTAAATCCAACCCGTAGTAAAGTGTTCTGTAAGTGAAAAAGTGTCCATTGACTGTTGTACCCCCCTCTCCCAGTTTGAAATGCTTCCTACCTCCCTGGTAAAACAAGACACATTTATACAATGCCTTGTCTCTGAGCAGTCTACTGCCACAGACAATTTGATTGTGATATTTTAGTATCCATTTTAAATATGATTATTCTTGCACTAACAGTGTACTTTTATCTGCCAAGAATGTAAGCTCACACTTCAGTAACCATTACTCATTGAATCGTGCTCACAACTTAACCCCACAGCATCCCAAGTCACTCACACAGTGGTTTCCACACTTATTGTACTTGCAGGTACAAAACTGACATTCAATTTACTTAAGATGCTTAACCAATACAGTTCAATGCAAGAGATATCAAGGTTTTATTTCTGACCCCTCGTCCCCTTTAATGCATAGTATCGGTCAGGCTTGGGAAGAGGCAGTAGCTGCCGAATAAAAGGCTGCTGAGATCTCCGTAATGTGGTGGAGATAGACCGTGTCATTACGATCCTTGTTGAATGAGATGAAGGACAAGAATCGCCATAGCAAGAGACGACAAACAACTTTTATAATGATTTGTAGGTAACCGATCTCTTTGCTACGTAGTCTTCTCCCTTATCTCCTGGAAAAGATAATGGGCAAAAAATAATTTCACTGGTAGTCCTTAACTTCCTTCAAGACTCCATTAGAATAAAGCCGAACGTTTTACGGGAATGTAGTAACCATCTACTAAAAGTGCCACCGACTAGAGAAGATTTGAGACTATCAAGTTTGAAGAGATACTAGAGAAGAGGTCACGACTGGGATACGTTCTGTTCAACCCACTTTATCTCGGGGCCCCGAAAACACAGTATCTTTTGACCATCGTCTTGTTTGACTTGCTAACAATATAATGAGGTCTTTCATCCATTCCTCGTACCATAAATGGTGAAAAGGAGGAAAGATATGAAAATTAACAATTTGTTTGGGTCTTTCATAATTGTTATCTTTCATTTTCGGCCAGTAATTATAAAGAGATCACTAAAAATAAGTGGATCGAGCTTGTTTCCAACAGCGAAAAAGTGTAGTCACGAAAACTAGTCTCTAGAAGATAAAATAGCTCGGGAAGGTCCGCCATGTTAGGTAACATTATTCATAAGCGTTGCTTGGTAGGGACTAAAATGGCGTCCAACGGCTGACCTCGCCTTGAGAGGGAAGATGCTCTATCCAATGATTTTTAAATATCAGTGTGGTACCCTCTAAATTCTCCCTTTTTGTAATACACTGAATACTTAAAAGTTTCCTTCTTGTGTTGATTTTTTAAAAAACGAGTTACAATTCCTAATATTCGTTGGTCGGTGCCCAAAGGAAGCTTTATTTAATTCACATTGCTTAATCGCAATGTTAAAAACCACACTTTGATCATGGTCATTACCTTTATGTCAGGGATATTTCTTAAAATTATCAGTGTGATCGAGGCGAGGTAGGAGGTTGATAGAGGGAGGAGCACTTATGTAACTGGGACAGCATATTTATAATCGATGCAATTAATGATGCTGTAAGGAGAATTCTAATAACCGATGAGGTTGGCGTGAATTGAATTGTACATTAATCTCGACTGATCCAATGCTGTAAGTGGTGCAATCTTTCGGAATAACAGAAAATTATGAAGTTCATCAGAAGTATCACTCCTACTCATAGAAAAGGTGTATTATGTATTATGCATAGCAAATAATATCATAATGTATAAATTCTATATTGCATTTAATAAGACCTATAATTATGGAGAGACTGAGTTTGGGTTTAGGAGACGAATGGGGAGGGGGGGGGCACTATCACACAATCACACTTCTGGGAGTATTAGCGAAAAAGTCTAAACGAAAAGTGATCTTTCTTGTTCTTCGTAAACTTAAAGAAAGCCTTTGATTGAGCTAAACATGCACTGAAATCAAACTGTGGCAGTTGGATTTGGAAATCAAAGGTCAAGAGTATATCAATTCAATAGGTATGAGACAAAGATGTGTACTACCATCCTTACTGTTCAACATGTTTAGCGAGGAATCATAAGAAAATAACTGATTTCAGAAAGAGAATTCTGTATTAATGCAGATAGAATAAAGTTAGATCTTTTTATCAAACTTCATTGATCGCTGTGGAAGTGATAGCTGTGGAACAGAGGAGAAAATTAGGACGAAATGGTTTAGGGGTGCGCACCGCTATTGGGGACCAAGTTGTGAACCTTGCAATGGGTTACAATCTCCGAGTTGTAAAAGCGTTTTTTAAGAAATCCACGAGGCATAAGAAACTGTGCAGGAGCCTAAAATGTGTAGTGCCACATTTTAACTATTTTCTGTGTATAACTAATAAAATATAGTTATCAAATTTTGTAAGGTTATCTAAGGTGAAAGTGCGACCCATCAGTGCGGACCATTGGTGTGTAAATTGGCAGTAACAAAAACGTCCATAAGTAGAGCAGTGGGTTTACGAAAAACAAAATGGTGGAAGTATTCAAATTAAACTATACAAACTCAATGTGTAAATGCAGCATGAGGTTAAATCCGAAAGAGAGTAGAAGAAGGAACTAGGTGTGGCAGACAGGGACAAAAGACTGGAGACGTCAGAATTTCAACTTCTCCACCAAGTTTATTTAAAATGAAAAATAAATCTACCCGGAAAGTAAAGGAACCCCACCTGTCACTGTATGTGCATAAAATTTAACTACTTTTCATTTCACACTCAATACAACAGGAATGCCTCTTTGTGTACAATGTAAATGTTTTGCGACTATACACTATCTAGGAATGAAACGTTTGAATTATATTTTGCCTTATTGTCTTGCCTTACAAAATGTTTGACAAAGCACGAATAAAGGGCTCAGATAAAAATCAAAGCTTTTTCTTTTCTCCCTTAAGAATCAAATTGCAGATTAATAAATACTTAAAACTTAAGTTTTAGATAACAATGAAACTTGTAAAATACATGTTCGTGTAAAAGCAGTTGCAGTTTTATGCTGTTGCATGCATACCTAAAATATCAGAATAATAACTGGATTAAAATAGCCTCGCTTGCAAATAAACAACATGGAATTAAAATGGCCTCTATTACAATTAAACACCATTGAACTAAAACAGCCTCGCTTGCAAATAAACAACATCAAATTGAGATTGCAAGTAGTGGTTACGTTACACGTTATAACGACTGCCTCAATGACCCTAAAATGCCAGAATGATTTTGCCTTGAAACAAAATGCTAAAAGTCTATGCTGTTCTTGGAGTTTGAGTTTTGTAGCTTCATAGCGTCCGTAAGGCAAGCCATTGTAATGCGTCTACGTGTAGAGTTCCTTGTGCCTTCCTTCTTGTTACCTACGACTGGAGGCATGTAAAGCTTGATATTTTCATCAAAAATCTTCAAGACTTTCTCTCCACGCATCTCACACCTCATACACATCAGCATCCATACACAACATTACTTATTTGTTGGGTCGATAATTTCTCTGTGACATTTTACATGTAGAGGCCTAGATCCAAACGGTTAACTTGCAGGATAGTATGAGAAACCCTCTTTTTCAAGGGGTTTTTTGTACATAGCAGAGGGCTTTGCAATCTATGGTGTGCCAAGGAAAATGGGGCTTTTCTTAGAGGTACGTTTAGTTTTGATAAAGGTTTCTACAAATTTAGATGGACATCATTTTTGCTAGAGCATGAAGCATTTAACTAATTTTATGATGAGGAAAACCCTCAAGATGGTTTGTTCTATGATTATCATGTCATAATAACGATGAAAAGACGAAAAATTGTATGTTTCTTGAGGCTTGCTGCCTTCCACCGTTACCCACCGTCTCCCTGTGGAGAAAGTCCGTAGGGGTAGCAAACTTCAGAGGCTTTCTCTACCCTGGGCACCGAGTTTTGCATGTATCTATTACTGAGTTAATGGCTGAGAATGTAAAATTATTTATATTGAGACTAAATTTACTTTATTCAAAACTGTAACTCCTACTGGTGCAAGTACGCATATCTTCTCATATGTCTCTACTCCGGCTAACGCACCTCATAAGCCGTTTTCGAGTCAAAACACAAACTGCCTTGAGAGGCCACCTCACCAGCACGTACACTAATACCTACAGAATAAATTGAGCACATTTTGTTCATATGAAACCTGGAATTTTATGCCTTGTGCATAATCTTTAGTTTTAAGGCTTTTGTAACAAATGGGTGCTGTAGGATTGTTATTACGTAAGTAATCGCTTTAAAATTGTTGTCAATCAACACCTAAACATAAATAGGGAGTGAACGACTAACGTTAGCTGCTTTCCAATGTTTTCGAGTTTTTGAATGGGTATTAAAATTTTAATGCTCATTACGTTTTCCACCAGGAGTATTACTAGCCAAAATACGTGGAATTATGCTCCAGGACTTTTATTAACTACTGCACTGAGTATGTTGCTGCCAGCATCTAATTTAGATAATTAATTCTTAAAATTCTTCCCAACTTTGTTGCGTACTATTAGATGAACATAAAACGCCTGTCCGGTTTGAAATTTATTTGTATACCATAGGAGTACTACTCAAATGGTCAGGCGATTTCCGTGTCTTTAAGAATTGGGTAAAACGATATTTTTCGTTTAGTTTGTAGCATTACACGTTAATTTTGGAAAGAAGAGCAAGAAATGTGATCGGCTTTGGTAGGGGGGTGTGGGGGTGTTGGCATACTCAATTTCGAGCGCAGCCTATTGCCCAGCAATGGTAAGCAATCTCTCGGGGAGAGAACATATTTACAGGGGTGGTCTCTCGTTGCCTTCCCAACCGACAGCCTTTATTTTGGGCTAAGCGGGATTCGAACCCACAACCTCTGGCATGCGAGTCCAACTCCTTAATAACTAGACCACGGCGACCGTTTATTGGCAAAGCTAATACAAATATGGCTAGTGGTTTTGGTGGCTTAAATATGGCACTTCCACTAATGCGTGCTCTTTGTCTTTTCCCATTTATTTCGATGGGTTGTAGCGAAGTGGTGCAAGATCGGGTGTAGTCTATTGTCTTTTAAAATTTTTTGGACGCTTTTCCATTATAAGCACAAAATTTTAAGACATGGAGGTCGTGCAGGCGAGTTGATTCAGCCTTCCCAGTGTTATTGAACATTGCCACATGAATAAAACCACCTCACTTGAGAAAAGTGGAACAGTCAATTCTCTCCTGTCCTTTCTATGATCGACTACTGGATGCAATCATCACTAAATATGCAACATACTAAGAAATGGGTATCTGTTCAAACATCTGAGAGCCTCTACTTACCACAGCTATTTGGAGTCATTCTAAGTTTGAGCTCTGTTTGTATTCATAGCCTTGTTGCCTTTACTGTTCCATCCTTTCCTCCGGCCCTAACACTTTACAAGGTCTTGCTATTTTTCTTTACTTAAACTTACGATATTCCAAAGCATTTTGAAGACCCTCAGCGAGGTGAATTTGTATCTTTCTCCTCTCAATTTCTTTTCTCAATGCAATCGGACCCTACCTGTATAGTTCTAATGGTCGGTAATGGTTTAAAAGGTTGAACAGAAACTAACTCACATGACACGTCATGAAACAATGAAATGTACACTCATTTCGTCATCGTCTCCTAAGAACTATTCACGTCGCATAAAATGGCAAGAATTTAATCACCATAATACTTTCTCGTAAGCATGCGTAACAGTATTATTCTATTTTGAATATGACTCTGACGTAGGTGAGCCTCTATTCTGCTTATATGTTTCCTTTCTATTTCCTTCAAGGTTTAGTATATGTCATTTTGAATGGCAAACAAGAAAGAGGGTTGCCAAGCATTGAAAATGGAGGGGGGATGCTACATGCCCGGCGTAAAGGGAGCACTGATGGGAAATGATAGGACTGGAACACGTTGGTGTAAATAAGACATTGTAGAGTGACATATTTTTTATTATGTGCGTTATTAAGAAAGGGCAAGTTGCAAAAATCCCTTTTTCTGATAAACCACGGACATCTTTGATTTGAAAAGTGAAACTCCAAGAGTGGAAGGACGGAACACTCTTTTGTTAATACCCTAAATGAATTCTCTTGGTAGTTGTCAGCGCAGGCCTGGGCCGATTGCTGATTTAATTTTTAGTTTCCATTAATGAAAACTTTTTACCAAAACTAATTGTCCACTTGAATATCTTCTTTAAGAGGACAATAAAAGCAAACAGGATTGTAAGCGATTTTTACTTAATGAGAAGCAACTCAGTGAGCTTCACCCTGTTCTGACTTTCATTTACAAGAAGGAGATAAAGGATTCCTTCCATTCCCTTGATGTTTTAATTGAAATGAGATAGTACCGTAGTAAGCGTTAATACTGTTTACCTAGAAAAGGAGTACAAGGAATATATCATCACTACTGTTATTTCTAATAGGTTTGTCGGTTAATCCAAATACGGATCAATGAAGTGTCCTATTTATTTACAACTGCTGCAGATTGGACACCTTTCATCAATCATTAGAATGGGACAAGATTTCAGTATTCCTAATGGCAACCTTCGTCAAATCAAAACTCCCCCCTGGGAATAAATTGGAGAACTTAAAATTCTGCGTTTGGTAACGTGTTGGCGTGTTTTAATGGTTAAAAATCCGAAAATATCATTGATACTGTTATTTCCAGTATGCTTTTTGTTTGATACAAAATAAGGTGCAATGACGTGCCAAGCTTATCTGCAACTGCTGTGGATTGAAAAGGTTTCATTAAAATTTGAAAAGAGGATTGATGCACCCATCACTAAAACTTTTCCCATTATTCAACAACCTTCGGTTTTTACTCAGAAATACCAACGATAGTTAGGATAACACAAAGTTAATTGGTTCGCAGATACACATGCCGTTGTAAGAGCGAGTATGGAGGCCGCAGACATGGTAGAACAGAGCAATATGTGCAAGCCGTCCTAAGCAGTTCCTGTTAGGAATCACAATATTTTTTTCTGGTCGCGTTTGCAAAACTAACTTCATATTACTAAAAAATACCTTTCTAATTATTTTGTTAAGTAGAAATTCAAACCGTTTACAAACGACTGCACTTTTCCATGACCCCGTGGAGATTACAAACTCCAGGTTTTTAGTCCCTGGGCAAAGGATTAGCATAGTAGGCTTACGATTCCCTTTTTATTAAAACAAAAACCCATCATCCTTTGCCTTTCATCTACAATGCATATACGCTTCCAAATTTAGCCAAAACATACCCTGAGATAGTTAAAGATGGCAGTGTAATATCTTGCATCGTATCCTGGACGAAGCATTCCTAATCATTTGGTCCCCATGGCATTGATAACGCTGTAGTCATGACTTAGATTTTGAGCGTTAAAATTCATGTTCCCTTACCTACTGGTTCACCTTTCAGTTTTTATATCATTATCGAACTGATCATATTTTGTATTAAAACACACTTGACTATCAATTATGTCTTTCTTACAAAAATATCTATGAAAAGTTGCTATCAGGGTAACTATTTAATGGATAAAAATAGATAATAAATAATGATAAAGTAATGATGATATAATTCTTCATGAAAAAACTATTTTCCTGTGTCTTGGGATCATAAACTTTTCCCAAGGCTGTAAAATGGCTTACCTGTCTTAAATCTGCATAGAAGAGGTGAACACCAAACGAAATGGCTTCTGGTTTTACTAAAATATCTTGTATTAAGTACTGGCGCTTTGTTACAAATTTCTACTACTAATCCTCATACTAATTCATACTGTATTTAAATTACCCCTATATTTATCTACTATGAATCGACAAAAAACCTATCAAATGTCATATCCAGAGATGCCCACAGGCAAACATTTCTATTCTCTGCGGAACGGACAAACCATTTATAACTTTAACCATACAAGCGTTGGAATTTGGTTGAGATTTGTCATTGTAATTGCTTTGAGACAGTTTTAAAACTTCTCCTAAATTGTCTATGTAGTTACAAGCTAAGCGCAAAATCTCCAGTTTCGTCATTCTTTTCCTTCCGTTTTGAATAGGAATGCATTGTCGTAACATATCCAATGCCCCATTCAATGAACGCATGCGTCGTCGCTCTCTATCGTTCGCCCGAAAACGTCTGCTGCTTTTCTTTGGGTCAAGATGTACCATACTGTATATTCGTCTTTTTTGGCCAACCTCGTTTTCGATAACTGTTCGGCAGAAAGACGTTTCATCTTCGGTGGATGAATGACTCCTGTCGCACGATATCGAATCATCGGCAATACACTCTTCAGCCAGTGGTGAGCAGCTTGTTCTCACCATCATATCTTCTACAGGGAGGGGCAGACAAAGTAATTGTGCATTGCATTATTACTGAGCCCAAAATAGTGCTTATCAACTCAAATTCTCATAGTGTTAATCAAAAACACAACGGCATGATATCAAAAAGCTGACCGTACTTGATTTAACATGAACTGGATTGGAAGATTGTGTAGCATGAACTGTTTATACGACAATCTTATTTGATAATTTGCTTCATATTTTTATCACAATCTTTTAAAATTAATTTAAAGTTGTATTCTTATCACAATTGCAGCAGATTTTAGCTAATTCACAAATCATTGTTATACAGTTTGTAATGATATTAAAAAGGGCTCCTGTAAATAAATTTCGTAAGAAAGGAAGTATCTCCATCAGCGATTTTTAACTTGGTAATTTAATAATATCCCCAAAATTCAAGAAACTTTATTTTAGCCTATCGTTATCATGACTGAAGAATTGTAAACTTAACATAGGGAAATATAAAGGCTTGCTTAGACTGAAGTTTATAAATTTGCCACAAAGTATCAAAGTAGGAGATTTACTCTCTCCCCTTAAGAGTTTTATGATATTAAGATATAATTCTATCATAGGTATTGCTGGAAATAAGTGCAATGGGGGAATTATATTTAATGTTAGGGCGACATATTCGCATCGTTAAAGCCTGTGTCACCTAAGATAACTCCTTGGTAGTAAAGACGATGTTTCAGCCTTCAAATTACCAAATCGTCATCTTGTGCCATTGGCAGTATATAAGATGACGCAAATAAAGGTGTTATTGTCAAGAAAAACCAAATTTAAGATTATTGTTAGAAAGTAGCAGAATACAATCTATGAAATGAGAAAATTGAAATCAAACATTTTTTTAGATGTAACCCCCTGTTATAAATTATCTTAAAATGTAAACAAGTTGGCTTTTCTTCTTACGTCTTGTACTATATTTGTTTTGACGCAGATAAACTAGTGTTATATCACTAGCTGAGAGTTTACAAACTTGAAACAAAATAGAAAGTGGTTAAATAAGTGCAATGGAAAGATAGCTTAGCTAATTTAAATGGATTCCCCTTTGAATTTGTATCATAGTTGCTACAGTCAAAGACTGCATTGTAAGGCTAAGCCTGTGGTTTGGTGCGGTCTCTAAGTTATACCCGCAAATATGAAAAGAAACTATACCCCTTCGTTGTAAGAAGATCATCAAAAACCGTACCTTTAAGAGAAGGCATTAATTGATTTAAAAGCCCTTAACTTTCAATTACAAATGGGTGTATCTTTTGAGTCACTATCACACTTTAGTATCACACTTTCTGATTTGTATTCACACTTTATGCCTTAAATACTTTTCGATTTGTTCCATAAATTATTTATACGCTAGGACTAGTGCCTTTACCTATGTCTCATATATTTTTCATGTCTTAAAGGAATATAAATCCTATCATACAAGTAAAAAGGACAGTAAAAAGTGCTTTAAAAGCAGTAATTACCAAGGGATATACTTTGGTGAAGGTAGATATGAGTTTCATATAAAAATATCCTGTGCTTTATGCTGCACTGATATAGATACTACCGATCGTTGCCTTCTTTTCTCTACCTGCTGATTGCGATCTTACTATACCAAGTTGGAACTTGGTATAGTATACAGTCAAGTATATTGTCAATTATATGCTAAAAAGTGAGTTACAATTGATATCGTATTACGTATTATTATAAATTAATATAAATCAGGCTGAATTGAAAGAAATTTCTTCCCACAAGTATGTATTTCTTTCTTATTTAAACTACAGCAGACATTTTCCCTAAAGCAGAGAAATCTCAACTCCCTGATTTAAACTTCTACTTTTTCGACTCCTTTTGTTAAAATAGTTGTTAAATTTATAATCGATAGTAAATTTTTAGATTTTAGGAAACATCTAAGGATCGTTAATATTCAATGCTATGTCGTTTCTAATTGAGCGGATATTTACAACTTATGTCACTGACAATTTTTTTGATGTGCTATTACTATTACTTTCTCTCCCTTTTATAAGATACAAAAAATTAAAGAAGGACAAGAAGGTGAAGATCTTCTAAAAGCAAATATCATGAAGGAATTTTAAATTCTGGACAAAATATTAAAAGCTACGTTTGAAGGAATATAATAGACTTACCCAGCAAATATTGTGAGTTGTCAATCTCTGTGAAGGAACGGGAATCAAAACCTCCGAGTGGAGTGGCTTCCATACGTCCAGTTGATGTGCTAGCTAGCCCCTTCTACTACAGAGAGAGAGAAGAAGGAAAGCTTATGGTGGCACGTGCTGAGCTTTATAGTTATTGTTTGAGCTACTCTTATACGTGTGAGCTCATTACGTTAAATCAGATTTTATTGTTTTGTTATAAAAGATGCGAGCTAACCATTATTTTTGACATAATTTGTAGTCTACCATGCCGAATGCTGATAGAGAGAGCTTCATGTTGGTCTAACAATGGGTTGCCATGACTTGTTCATGCAGAGGAGTGCAGTGTTGTTACAGCACATCGAGAGTGTTTGTTGAACTAAGTAGTTCAATGAACAATGCACTTTAAACATCAAGTCATCATACCACTTTAACAAGGGTAACGCCTATAAACAAGGGGTGATTAACGCAAAGATCAATTTTGAGTCTTTACTAGTAAGCGTTTCAGATCCTTTGATAATATATTAATGCAATTCACACTTTTGTGATATGAAATTATACAAATGATCTTCTGTTCTAAAATTAGGTTAGCACGATTTACTTATTATTCTGAGTCTAATTGTCAAAGCGCTCCTAAAGCCGATCAAATTGAACAGAGCATCCTTCAAGGCTCTACTTTCTAATGTCCTTATTGTAGACTGATGGGGCACCTATTAGCCAAAGGAAAGATTATTCATGGCCTTAGCTAGGATTAGAGAACAACCTAGCCCCACACCTGTTAAAGAACTGTTCAGGTTTGGTGATGACCAAATCATTTAAGATATTTTTCCCACAACAAGGTCATTACTGAGGTACTTTTTGCAGACGTCTCTAATGTGGTTACATTGTGTAGCTACAAGAGACACAATGAAGCATTGGCAAACAGATTTTATATATGAACAGCCTGTATTAGTTACCCAGACATGTATATTTCTCTTTGTCTGTAGCTAATCAATGCATGCAGTAATAACTTTAAAGGAGTGCATTCCCTCAGCTTTAGATTTTAATATCACAAAACTGTGGATGACATAGTAGCTACCCCTTTGCATTCTCTGGCCCAATAAAGATGGGTGCCTTTCAAACAAGATGGGGAAATTTTCATGCATGAATCAAAATTTCTTATTATACTGGGTAAGCAGGTGCAAGGGGAAGGCCCTAATTCATTATTTAGTGGGGACAACCTGCTGCATACCACTTTCAGCCGTCGCGCTGCACATTTCCTGGCAAACAAGGGGATAGAAACTATATCTGGCTTTTGCTGGTCTATGTAAAAGGTTTCCCTACTCGAACTCAATGACAAGTCATCATTAAGTAATATGCAGTTCATAGTAAAGTGTTATTAAATTTGTTTCTTATAAGTAAACAGAAAGAACTTTCAGAAAATCAGAAATAAACCTCTCTCGACATTTTTAATAACCTGACACGAAAGCTTCGTTATGACTCTACAATACGTTCTCCCCCAGAAAGTATCTTAAACTAAATTCCCCTACCTAGTGCGAAATCAAATGTACACGTGGAAAATTTCCCCTAGCCAGATGGCAACAGTACTGTGCATGTGAAATTACACATGTTCTAATTGATTAGGCTGTCTTTTAAGTTCTATTATTAGTCTAAATTTGGGGGGCTTTTGTTAGAAATACATTCACTCCAGACTTCGTATGACACAAGTCTTCAGTCTGATCTCAAGGTGTCACATGAAGAAAGGCTATTATATCTTACAAAGGCCGACCCCACACTCCCTAATGATGATGGTATCTCTCCTTCAATTTGCAACTAGACTTGGTCAACAACATGTTTCTAAGATGCATCTTTATCTTTAAGTAAAATATTGGCCATATTTTCACACGAGTATGATCATGTTTTAACCAAAGCACCTCTGGGAAAGTCCACATGCAGACAATGGACATTTTCTCTGCACGTTGTAGCAAATGGTGATAATGGTCTCCCTTCTATGGGCGACAGAAGTTTCTGATACAGACTCAATCGATTTTTCTTTATCTTATTGTCCAATTTAAACAAAGAGCAGATCGCCTTTGTTATAACTTAGAACCTGTTGAGGTTAGGAAACATGCAGTTTTAAGGTTATTTTTACTTGGAGTTTCCATGAGAAGCTCTTGCAAGTATCCTCAAAGAATTTACAGTCTCTAGAAAAGTGATAATATCAAAATTTGCGAGATTAAAGGTCGAAATAAATGTATCTTTCATCCCAAAAAACAGAATATATCAAATCCTTTTCAATTGTAGAAAAACGTGGCCAGTAAGCCTATTTACCTATCCACACAATATCAAGATGTGTACAAGTTAAAAACACGTGCTGTCCATTCGTCTGATAACTCTGCTCATGGCCAAGTATCAGAAGGCCAGAACCACATTTGATCGGTTTTAATAGAGTCTTGAGAATTTAAAAGTTCAATTCTGTCAGCCGCTGTTGGGCCCAGTTACGCGCCATCAACGTTAAACGCTTTGCTTTCCATCGAACATCTCGGAGAGTTCTTACTGAACCCTTTGGAAGTGGGTGTGGCCACACCCATTACCCCTTCCTTTGTTCTAAAGTTCTTCTTTGTTCTCTCTGTAAAAGAAAAAGTTCATTCACAACGAAAGAAAACAAAGTCGATTTAAAATCGAGGAGTAAGTTTTGACATGTGATAGCTGTGCCATTATAAATTATAGAAATCTCCAAATGTATTATTTATTTATCTTATTTGATACATCGACGTGGAATCTTTCTGATGATGGACCAGACTTGGAAGAAATACGCGAAATCATTATTTGACTTTATACAGAAGGCCTATGAAAATAATGCTCCAAATCTTGGATTATATTATAGTTTCTTGTGCGTCTTGTCTAGGGCGTCTTCAGTTATCGTTTAACAAAGTACAGCATATATTTTAGCTTTAGCCGAATTGTTTAATTTCGCATCACACAGGGTCATTCTACAGCCAAAACGCGGCATTATCTCATTCGATTCTGACACTTAAACACGAAACCAACATGTCCTATTGAAACTCAACATATGACTCAGAGTGACCGTTTTCTGAAAAACATAACTAGAATTAAGTTCAACGCATAGTGAGAATAAACACGTTGAAACAAGGGTGCGATTTTTCGATAAAACCTGACAGTTATTTACTGAGTTGGAAGAAAAACTTGGCTATCGCAAAAAGGTTTGGATTTTTTTATGACAGATAAACTGCTTTTGTACTTTTTGCGGGTCAGTTCTGTTTTAAGATAACCAACCAGGAAACACAAATCACTTTTTAAAAGTAGTTTAACATGTCTACTTTAAAATAGCTAAGTCAAAATAAATCAACAGATTTTAAAAACAAGTGCTGCTTATCCTTTGAAAGCTAATAACTCTGTGAATTCGAAGAAATGCGTCGGATAAAATGTGCTAACTTTTAAATATTCTATTATACAAGATTAAGCACGTTCGATTTTTCTCATTTCCTGTTACCTTGTACTGATATGATTTTCAATTGCTAACGTGATCGGGATACACTATTGTTTCCTTGATTACCTCAAACTGCATTTTAAACAATTCTATGATTTAATTTCAATTTCAGAAACAATAACAGCTGTTCTAATAGTGACTAAGTTACTAAAATCCAAGGAGTAATCTGAAGACAAAAATATTTCAATCGCATACTACGGACAAGCGGAGTTACAGCTCATGGGTCACTCAATACTTACTTTTATCTTATGACCGGTTACTAGCGTAGTGCTTCTGTCTTGTACTGGCTTATCTATCAAGACGTTATTTGGTAAAATAAATTTGGAATGTTTCTGTTCCAAAAGAAATATGTTAAGGCTCAAGTGTTAAACATGAAGCCCAATTTCGTTTCGAAAGCGTGGTATGCTGAAATACTGTAGTACTAAGAGAAAATTGCTAGAGAGGAACTTAGGTCAACGAGAGGTTCGTCATGGTAGTTTTACAAAAAGGAACACAAATGCAGCTACTCAAATTGTATTATGACGGTAACAGTCATAACCTTTGTCTGTAATGACCATTTTCACCAAATTAAGAGCTATTATATCGGCTTCCTTTCAGCTTTTCATCAAATGGGAAATCAATGTTCTTAACGCCTTTATCATCTGCGTCCTAGGAGCATGATAATATTAGTGGTAGTTCAGTACCCGGATTGGAAATCATGTTCATTCATTCAAATTTCTTTGAAAGGTAACAAATTTCAATAGATTATATTCACTGATAACGAGGATGATGCAACAATTTAACACTAGGAATGATCCATCTTTGACGTTTTCATGCCAACTCGGAAGGTTTTTTCCTAGCAGATAAGTTTCGACCAGAATTTCGTGTAACACTGATCTTGACCCACTCAACAATGTTAGTAATCGAGAAAGTTAAGCCGATAAAGCTAGTGGACATTGTGAAGAGCAGTTTTGTATGGGCAAGGTTAGGCATTGTAGAAGTGTCGAGACCTAGAATCAATAGGTTTTGTTCCTTGCCATGTTTGTGACGATGCAAATTAAGTAACCTGCTTAGAGAAATTGTTTTATGATAGCCTTTAAAAAACTATGCCTAGAATATGAATAGACCCAACGGAGCACTTATTATTTATAGGAGGTGGCGATTGGACTTAAGCCTTCTTTCTATTCGTTTTCTTCAGAAGGGGTCTGCCTTTAACGTCGGATATCTTCATCTAACGGTCATATCTACAATCTTCTGAAAGGAAGCTGCGGTCGAGGATTTTCAGCTGCTTTGTTTCTCACAATATAGTAGAAGTTGATTACCTGGAACGATTGTAACCTGTGACTAAAAGATAAGATAAACTCTGCAGAGGAAAGATATGCGTTATAAGTTGCGTCTCAAGTGTTTAAAAGACAGCAAAGCTATCAGTAGGCCTAAAGCTATTTTAAGACGCTTGTGGGAGAGTAGGTAGGAAAAAACCTAGTATACGTTAGGATGATGTTTACCTTGAGCCTAGAGTTGATGGAAACAAAGCTAATATAATGTTTGCTCTAAAATCTATATGTAAAAGATATAATTTACTTTTAAACTTGGTTTGACTTTGTGTTAGTTCAGATCTAGTTTACTGTTTGGGAGAAGAAAAGTAAATGACTTTATCAGGCAAAAATAGACAAAATCCTTTCGAAGTCTTCCCCGTGAAGGTTAATCTGTCGACATACCTATTTTTCTTTGTGGTCTTTCACGTTTTGTCTTTATATATTATCAATCCAATACCAGTTCTATGAATGGACCAAAGGAGTCCGTCATGCAAACATAGGATTAGTAATGAGTCAACAGTGGAAGAACTTGAGGTTCGGGGGTTTGTAGCTTACAGACGCGATATTATTCGAAATGATTCCCAGACAAAACAGAAGGACTTCCTGATATCAAAAGCGTACAATGGTAACTTAAAGGAAAAATTGAAGCCACGGTGCTTTTTCAAACTACTGCATCTACTGAATCGAATGTTTATCTGTATATGTACAATTAAATGAGGACGTCCCTATTGTACTTACATATATACTTAACCCTTTCAAGTTGCGAAGGGTAGGGTCACAAATGAGTTATCTTCATTGTTCTCCTTCCTCACTAACAACCTCACATTCATCCTATACTTTAAGATGTAAATATAGCTCATAGATCTATGGCTTGACCGAGACCTCCATCAAAGAGACCGCTGGTCCGGTGCACACTCTCTCGGGAGCTTAGCCTTTCTCCACTTAGTCTGAAACTATCTAATTACACTGTAAGGACGCTCTAGAAATTGTAAATTTATGCAACTGATGTAAATAAATATTTCAATTGTAATTCGCGGAAATGGTTAAAATAAAAAATGACAAAAGTTAGAAATTAGAAAATTAGAAGTTACTTATCTCTCCACGTATTTTCCTCTCCCGTATTTCATTAGGGTTCCCAACATTTCCTTTACCATCTGCTTTCCATGTCATTTGCACTACGGTCCCTCTTAAAGTGAGGTTTATTTATTGCTAAGATTATCTAGTTGATCTAGTTAGCTTGATGACACTATATACATCACATAATTTAAGAGTCTTGCAAATATATATTTCTAAGGTTTTAGACTTTGCAACAAGCTTTTAAGCCTTACAGTTCTTAAAATAACTTATAGACTGGGGAAAAGTTTTAACATCTATCCTCACAAATCAACCATTCATCTGTAAATAGCTAACCACTTGATTTAAGGCTTCAAAAGAACTTTGATCAGTTCTGTTTCATTGTAGTAAACATGGTTTCGAGATGATTTGCATTGATTACGGTAATGGGTCTTTAAAATCTCCTTCAGAAACACCAAAATCTTTCTCACTCCATGGTATTGTTCCATTCCTTCTGCTTTTTACACACAATTGTTTTTGAGACAGTTGCCAGTAAAGGGGCAATCGCATTTTACTCTGCAATTTGCATGTTGCAAGCGTTGAATCTTCTTCATTGGCATGTAAATGTCTGGAATTCGCAAAGTTTACGAGATGGCCCATGCAACTGTAGCTAACCTTGAAATCATTCTAGGTGGCCGTTATACCAATAATGTAGTACCTCCACCCTGGGCGTTGACTTCAACGAGGAAGAATTCCGCCCAGTACTGCTCTGCTGACATAGGTGAGGCAGTTATCAGAGTGTGGCACGAGGAGCACAGACGTGAGAGTTGATTGGCGGCTGAGGACCGGTGGCTCTGACCACCCAAAAGTTCAAATGACACCCCAAATAATTTTTATCATATATTCTAAATAAAACAGAGGACACTCTCGTGACACAAGTTGGTACAAGCTCGATAAAGGGTGGTCTAAACGGTACGACGTTCGGCCCCTGATTCGTATTCCATTGTTTACATTCTCCTTATCTGAATAGGCGAGGATTAATTTTCGAATCTTCTTCATCCTAATGCTTGTTTGAATGTGCGTGATGCAGAATAAACACTTTTATATCTCAGGTTAGTCTCGTTATTCGCTCGTTATACTGTGCAAGATCAGATGTAGGTACGATATTCCTGTCTTACAGAGCCAATATGCAATTTCAACTTTAAACGTTAACATTTCAATTATAAACTGAAACGATATAAAAGATAATGCAAACCTGGACCTGAGTGCTAACACCAACTAATATGTAAAATTATAGATGACAGAAATTTACCTCCAGTCCAAATCCTGAGTAAAACGTGAGATTAAAAGTTGAAACTCTGACTAAGCGAGATTTTAAACCCGATCTCGGACATGATTGTTGAAGCCGATAAATCTGTAAAACTATAGATGGCAGAAATTTACTTCCAGTCTTATTAATGTCTGAGTAAAGTGTGATATAAAAACGTGATTAAAAATTGAAGCTCCAACTAAAAGATATTTTAAACCTGATCTAGAACCTGATTGTTAAAACCAACTAATCTGTAGAAGTATAGATGGCAGATATCTTTCAGACACAAATGTCTTTCTAAAAAGATTTTTCTTTACAGATATTTTAAGGCTACTCAAATTCTGTTGATTTTTAAGGGTAGTTTGTTCTAGAGTATAGGAGATGCTACTGAAAATGCTCTCTAGCCTAAAGTTGATTTTGTTACTTGGATGCTCTAATAACAGGTCTCCTAACAATCTAAGAATGCATGTGGTAGGCTCCCTTACGTAAATCTAATATTTAATCTACGTTGATTTGTCACAAATGGATTACTTTACAACTTATCGCTGATAATTTAGATTTAATCTAAAAGTTATGGAAGCCGGTGTAAAAGATTTAAAACTGGTGTAAAATTTGGAGACAAAGCACACTAGCGGGACAGCCATGTTTTGTATACGTTTCAGTTTACAGACATGCACATCTGGCAATTCGTTAAGAAAGCTACTGCATCGACCAAGGCGACTTAAAACAAAATCATGTATTGATGTCTGTGTGCTGCTTTGCGGCAGATATTTCCTTATCTTCCATACGTAGTGTTGTTGAAAAGAAGCGGCCTTGCAAATTTTGATAACATTGATCACTCCACTTATGTTCATGTCGAACAATGAGTCAAGTATTTTTACTACAGGCAAAGGAGAGACACTAACATTTCCAATTTGACTGACACCAATAATAACTTCAGAAAGATGCGCATAAGTTCCTATAATTTAAAATTTTGTATCGTATTCATTGAGACACAGTTTATCGGTCATCATCCAAGATATCCTTGACGCACTGTCTCAATGCAGTGAACACTTCGGCTTCGGAATGCTTTGAATTCGCTTTGTATAACAAGTAGAGTTGTGTGTCGTCACTACAGTCATATACGTCACGTAATATTTTAAATATTGCTAATGACCTCAGATTCTTTCTTATGGACTGCTTGGTAATGGTGGGTGGATTATTAGTAAATATAAATCGATGCATCAATTTGCTAGATTTATTGTAACGTCAAGATTATTTACAACCTTTTATTGTAGTTTTCAGCCCTTGCTGTTTCAAGATTTAACAAGTTTCTTCTTTAATACATCAACGGATATTTCGGTATCATTTTTGATAATGTCAAGGTATTTACGGTTCCTACTCCCTTCGAAGGATATTCAAAGTCCTCCCGATGGAGCGGCAAAAGTCGAATTTTACGAAAGATAGAAACGCGTATCTGTTATCTGTGTTTTTCTTTTGGTTAAACTCCGCCTGAAGTCTAACTATTTTGTTCACTTTGTCTAAAATGCATTTGTCCACTTCTTCTATCTTGCTTCTATGCCAATCAGACGGAAATAAAAATTGTAGAGCATGCTTGTAAATCTGTTCTTTTTGCTGATAAGTAGTTGTGGATGAAAAAAGATGAGGCAGGGCCATTGGAGGTGACAATAGGTAGCTTCGATGGAACAGAAGAAAGTGGGGATATACTCCATTAACTCTTTAACAGTATGCTTTATGTTTATTAAGACAATATATGTATTTAGTAATTGCTACTGTCTGCATGAGTACTCATTTTTTCTCTCAGAAAAAATCACTCCATACAACACTGATGGGAATTAATCTGAGGACCTCTCGCAACAACAATGTCCACTCGACCATTACAATAGACAGTGCAATAGGTAAGTCGATGATTTGGGTGGTCGATCCAAGTCTTGAAGCTATCAGCAGCCTACCGATTTACAGCTTGACCGTCAAGTACCATCAGCTCTCTGTTTGTATATCAGGACAGGACTCTTGCACTGAAATTCATACCACCCTAAGATTTACTTAAAATGGCATTTTATGTTGGAAACTATAACTTTGAGTTTAAAAGGCATGTCATGTAACATGTGGTTTCATGAACTGCTATTCGCACTGCATCGGCTCTTCCTTATCAGTGCTGTAATTGCCAAATATTAATTGAGGGGAAGGGGGTGGTGCAAAACCGATTTCCACCCAAATGATTTCCATGTTACAAGGACTTTTGTATGTACTAGTGAGTCACCACTTATCAAGGCTAAATGCCACACTAAGGAGTAGTAAGATGGAGAGACTGACAGGTGAATGATGATGAATAACGAAAGAT
>JAAAKL020001555.1:0-30242 GCA_010016065.2 Carybdea cf. marsupialis auct. non (Linnaeus, 1758) | reverse complement strand
TGTTTTAGTGTTTCCGACTACGTCCGCATGTGACATCCAATAGAATTACTCCGCGCCATTTTCTCGATCTCCTTATTAGAATTAAAGGTATAAGACAAAAGTGGAAGACAGTATAAAGAAAGAATAAAAATCAAAAGGCCAGTGGGCAGGACATCTGGAAAGAATGAGCGATAAGAAATGATCCAGAAAAACAACAGAGTGGACAACAAGAGACAATAAGAGAGCAAAAGAGAAGGTAGCGAGATCACAACAAATAAAAGGCCTGAGGTAAATGGATGCAAGTAGCACAAAATAGCCAACAGTGGAGATATATGTGGAAGCTATCTGCCAGTAGTAGCACGGCAGGCTGAAAAATAAGGAAAAGAAAGGTGACAATGAATAATTGCTCACTAGTTCATCGATGTCTATTCTTTTGTACATTGTCTGTTGCTTTGGCATGTTGATATGAAAAAAGTCTGTAGGAAGAAAATTCATGTTATTAGGAGAGCAAAATGGGATATCATATCTAATTTGGAAGTCAAGCAAAAATTGTTGTTCTTTAAAAATGCCCCTCTTTAGGAAGCTTTTATGATACATTTGGTTTATTTATATTTAGATAAAGCTAGCGATACTGGTTGTACTGGCACAGGTTTACCTAGCCCCAGCAATGTAGGAAGGTGTAATTTACTTTCCTGTTAATGATAGGTCCCTTAACACACATTTATTTAAGAACGTTTAGAAACGATGTCTTTACAGTCAATAGTTTGCTTCGGTTCTCAATTGAAAAGGGTTGACTTTGTCATGCCAAGATCAACTGACTCTCGGAATTAACTTGTAGGATAAATAAAGTTGAAAAGTGGTCTCGCTTTTATCAAATTGAGGTGCTTTTAAGTTTTATTTCTCATTAATGATATTTGAAAGGTGGTCATGTATAGAAAGGAAAATTACTAAATAAGTCCTCATACATTTTATTTAAAAAATCAGGATTTGGATAAGGATGATCTAAGCATCAAAATTTTGTCCACCCTTAGGAGGGCAGAAAACTTCATAAGTCGTCAGACTTTTTAATTTACGGCATATATTCTTTAGGTTACTGGTCTAAGCCACCGAGATATGGATTGTCTAAGACATTAGGTTGTGGATAGCTAAGTTACGAGAAATATGCCCGATTTAATGGGCCAAAATGCCATCTACAGCACTGGAATTGCCTGTTGTTAAATTACTGGAGTATTTTTAAATATTATCACTTAGATGACTGAGTGACGTCCTGTCATTCTATTAATGTACCCAACAGTTACTTGTTCTGTTCAATATCATTTTACATAGACAAGAATAAGGATACTAATTGCTGACCAACACGTGTATGACACTAAGAAAACATTCCCTGCGAAAGATGTGATACCATCACTTTAGCGATTTGTTATACAATATCACATAGGAGACAATTTTTTAAGAAAATTTAAATAAGCAAACGTTAAAAAGATAAACAAGACACTAAAAGAAATAGAACTTATCTGACCACAAGTCATTGAGCAGAGATATTAATTAGTGATTAATTAAGGACTGTATCAATTCAAAATAAAAGCCTTGCAGTTCAACCTGTGTACAGTGAGAAGACTCGCTAAACATGAAGAACAATATCAAGAGTACATTGTCCCTGTAACAATTTAACCTACGTAATTTCTAGAAAGGAAAATAAGACGAACTCGGAGAGAAAAAATTATCTGACGTCAAGAAACTGAAGACCAGCTGACTTTATTCTGCTAAACTTGGAAGACAATTTTCGACGACAGAACTTGATGTCGAATTTATCGATATCAAAAACATTTTCTGTATATAAAACAACTTCTATGTGTTCCTGATGTGGCAGAATATGTTAACAATGAAATTCACCTAGCTCAGCTGATAGACCGCACGCCGCGAATGCTTGGGTTTTCCGGTTCTAATGCCGTCGGTGATATATTTTTCTATTTCCAGCTCATCTTTTCGAAACTACATATGAAAATCTACAAGTATACTAAACGTCATTGCACACACTACAAGTAGGAGCATTTCCGAGTGTGAGTGAAATATGACATGTTGGGTGCTGATACTTTGTCTTTAAAACCAATTCTTAATGTTGAAGTGAAAGTACATTTTAAAAGAAGCTTTCTTCACTTGATGAAAGTGTAGAATGAAGATGACAACGTCTAGGGATTTTGGAATGAAATTATGGTTTTAAAGAATTACCTTTGGAAACTAGCGAGTAGCCAACATCAATTAAAACTAAGCAAACGAAGCAATCTCTAAGTATGACAAACTTATTTCTAACTTAATGTGTAAGTCTTAATGTTAAAGTGAAAGTACCCTTTAAAAGGTTTCTTCAGATAATGAAAGGGTAGAATGAAGTTGATCCTGATAACGTCTTGGGATTTTGGAATGAAATCATAGTTTAAAAATTACCTTTGGAAACTAGCGAGTAGCCAACATCAATTGAAATTTAGCAAACGAAGCAATCTCTATATATAACAAACTTTTTCAACCTTATTGTGTTCCTCAGGACCTAAACCACGAACTCTTATCGAAAACTAAGAACTGCAACGTAGCATATCCCTCTACAACACTCCAGGGCTGAAAGGAGTTTTTAACTTTGGAATTCATTTCTAACGTAGTCTGTAACACTAATTGTTTGTCAGACGAAAGGAATGAGCAACAAGTAGCGTTCCCTCAGGGGCTGTTAAGCTTGTAGGACTCCATGGTCCTTACTCACTTATATCTTTGAGTACTTTGCTGTTTGAGAAAGGTAGAAAAGTACCAATGGAGAAGTTTTCTACACGTGCATTTGTCGTGCTTCTCCTCGGAAATACAGTAATTACCTTACGGGCAGAATTCTTCCATTGGCTCAAAGTGTCTTAAAAGCCAATTGTGTACCCTGGTGGGTAACAGAAATCTAAAATATTCGAATGACTTCTGAATTACTTAAGAAAACTTAAGAAAAGTTATATATATAACTTTGTTGCACATAAAACGGAACACAAGGGGGTTTTGTCTTCTTGGCGGAGGTAAGGTAGAAATCCTTTATCTTGCGTTTACCGAAAAGGACTTGTTCGCGGAAGGTAAATAAAAGTAATATGACGATGATAGCTATCTCACAGACTCTTATTGAAAAGAATTCACTAAAGAGGCCACTAACCATTTAGTCCACTTTTGAGCAGACAAGTTAAGAATTCACTGTAGCTCTTACCCTCAAACCCAGTATAATAAGCCACAATTCTCTTTGTACTTAGCAAGTCTACTATATAAAGTATCCAGCATATAGAAGATTTAGACCAGGTACGTTGAATAGTCCCACAGGATAGGGTGGACAAGGGTGGTGCAGCTATCATGAGATAAACTTCTGACATGTTTTGGCACCATTCAGTGTCCATTATTTTAGTTGTTGGTTGTTTTCTTTAGTACCTCACAAATCATTTTTCTAATAATTATCTCCTTCATATCTTACGACACGGTTTCAAGCTTATTCGTGTAATACAGCTTCAGTATGTATTCTTAAACTTTATTAAAAATAAATATTTAATATTGATCATCATGATAATTATTAAACATTTATGAGAGATATAACTGAAACAAGAATTAGATGCCAACATTCATTATGATTCCATCAATTATAAGGCGGAAGGAAACAAAAAATTATCAAAGACATACAGGAAACAGCAGAGAGGCCGACGCGTTGATCAGATTGAAGACAGAGTATAAGTCTTGGTTTAAAGAGTAGCAGTTGCACAGGTGCCATGTTTGCGGAGCTGTAAGC
Source organism: Carybdea cf. marsupialis auct. non (Linnaeus, 1758) (assembly GCA_010016065.2). Taxonomy (NCBI): domain Eukaryota; kingdom Metazoa; phylum Cnidaria; class Cubozoa; order Carybdeida; family Carybdeidae; genus Carybdea; species Carybdea cf. marsupialis auct. non (Linnaeus, 1758). The sequence goes on along the minus strand of JAAAKL020001555.1, from coordinate 26,473 downwards.
TGTTAAGCATCATAGTAGGTGCATGTCAGTTTGTTTTCGAACATTGTTCCTATTTCTATTGGTGCACATCAAAATGAAAATAGCCTTACTCCAAATCTTATGAGCATAACGTGTATATCAAAATGCCCTATACATGATGTTCAGTAAAATAAACAGGGTTCTACCACATATTTATGTGCGAATGACACCCTCAAAGTATAAAGGAGAGCAAGCAAATATTTTCACTGCAAATGTCTTAAAATAGCAGCTTAAAGGAAATTTTATTAACAGATAAAAGATGGCTCTATTTATTTAAAAGCTTACTTTATTGCTCAAGTGTTACCACCCTCTCCCACGCAGTTGTGCCCTCCACCTCATTGAAAACTCAGTTTTGTTTAGATTTTCCATTCAAAATATCATCAAAATACAGGTTCTTGAAATTGGAATGCACCTCGACATTTTCGTGTTTAAGCATTCATTTCTAGATGTTTAACCTTCGGATCCGAACTACATGAAACTATGGTAGTAAATTATCTGATTAGGGATTCGCTTTGGTAAATTTATGCATTCAGACCTATGGTAGACATTCCGAACAGTCCCAAGAGTCTTAAACATTAGACATTTGCCTGAAATTCTTGGAGGCTGATATACAGCACTACTGCAGTTTATATAAAAATAGTTTTATTTATCTTATTAGATGAACAATGAAACTTTCCATCCATAATAATTTGGTCCAAAGAAGTAACTAGGTGCAAAGAAGTAAGTCAGAGATCGTATTTTTATAACGTTTCAAAGATTTTTCTCACTTATAAAGTCAAAACATAAAGTTTCGTACCTTAAATATTTGGTTTCCATCTTCGAAAATGCATCCAACCACTTTATAGATTTCACGGGTTTTCGTTCACCTTGGGAATTTTGCAATAATATTGAAGAAATGCTAGCACAAAAACTTTTAGTTAAACGTTTGCGACTAGTCTTAATCACCTGCTAACTTGAAAACAATTCCTTACCAGCTAGATATTTGATGATGTAGAGGCTGAAGTGTTAATGTCGCCATCTGGTTACTTATGAACTTCAAGGTTACTAAGGGAAGGAAATGATTGCCTAGAAACTACTTGTATACGAAACGGTTACAAAAATACACAAATGATAAGATCTTGAAAATGATGTGGACGTAATTAATATATTTTTATGCTTATTATGTAAACAAAGTGATATTGCGCCTTAATTACTATTGTACATTAAAGAACGTAAGTAAGCAATTACCGGAACGCGTAAAATGCTCGAAGTTTAGACATGTACTTTGTTAGAAGGATTTTTTAACTATAGATGCACTTTCCTAGAATCAAGTTAGGGTTAGGGTAAGGGTTAGGTTTAGGGGTTAGGGTAATAGTATCAGCTCTCACGAAGGGATTATAGTAAAGTACATATTGGCAACAAAATTTTTACAATAGTATAACTTGGCAATTATAGCCAATTACATCTCAAAATGCTTGCATTTTATAGCGATCCAGCAAATTCTTCATTTCCGAGAGGGTTTGACTGTGTCTATCTTTTTATGTGACCATAGTTACATATATTACCGTGTTATCAATCATCGTTCTTTTTGATACCAAACTATTTAGTATTGTTTTCAAGTTGTATATCTACCACAATAAATGTTTCAAAATGATTTAACATGCACTACAATTTTTATGAACCTTCTTTTACCATAATCCATTCATACAAGCAATTTGTAAATACTTACTGTGATAACCTGATACGACCTAAAATGCTATAAAAAAATTAATTGCTTCATTGATGTACATATTGATTTTCGATATCGATAAGAGTCGATTGTAAAGCTTTGGTCAAAAAACGTTTCATTTATATTTTGCCGAAAAATTTTTTTCAAATAAAGAAAAAATACTTTTAAAAAAAAATTCCTCTGATTTACAATGATACGATTAGTAAGGTAATTTCCGATATTTCCGAAGGATATTTAAGTTGCCATCGATAAAACAATAAATCAACATCGTTTTTAAATTGAAGTGCAAATAGAAGTTTATACAATTGTACCTTGTTTGCTCGTGAGATATTCTCTCAAAACAACGGGATAATGTCAGTACGATTTAAATGGAAAACTCATGTTTAAATCTAAAAAGTAAAACATCATAGCTGGAACAATTGGTTACTAAGGGGCGTAGCTGGGCATTACAGTTCCCATATGAATTTCACAGTTCACACCTACCTCAAGGGTAAACATATTTGCATTATTATTTAATTTTGTAAAATGAACACAATGTCGACTTTGCTACTGCGAGTGTTGCTATGACTGTGGCTTCTCGAGGGATTTTATCATCCTTCGATAATAAATAAATAAATAACTGCTTAAAATGTAAATCAAAATAGCTTGTATTTATAAAATCATTCATAAAGTTAAAATTATTTTGACACTTTTTACATGCTGAAATTATAAAAATTGCTGAGGTTACATTATTCGATTTGATTACTCTTGCATACTAGGCCCAGGCTTCTCCTTAACCTTCTCTTTAATGTCCAAATTTTGGTGGAGGAGATAACAACTTGATTGTTTTCAATGGGAGTGTCCATCCATCGTCACTATTCAAAGTCCATTAGAAACAAGAAATAGGAGTTTAGTTTAGGAGATTGTAACATCCTCGAAACGATTGGATAGATAAACGTTTTCAACTATTGAGTAATCATTCTTAAATGTATTGACATACAAAACCTGACAGATGTCTTTCTTTTGTCCACTTGCACATTTCAGAAGTAAAGTTGTTGGATGCAGATAATAAGTCAATATAACAACGCTAACGTAAATTTATCTACCCCATTATCTTCTTAGATGTCCCGAGTAAATAACGTGAACGTTTACAATAAGTTTCAAGAATTTTACTTAAGTGAAAGGTTGCCTTGGTCTTCATCAAAATACATTTGCTATAGTACCTGAAAATGAAACTACGCTTTGTTTATGTAACTTACTTTATTAATATTTCGGTGCAAAACTGAATTGGTTGAGGGGTGGGGCTGGGTAGATCCCTAAAATTGGCAAAATTTATCATACTTTCAGTCGGAACTAAAATTTCCAGGGAAAAAAATAACGGTGTTACTGTGACGTCATAATTTATCTAGGGTGAGCCTCTTTTACATGACAGACTTTTTAAAAATAAAAAATTTAAAATGAGCATTATTTTAAAGTCATCTGTGATAGAAACGTTATCAATGGCTCATTCTGTTTCTGAAACGCTGCTTAATAATATCTACCGTTAACTAGTCCAGTATGGATATTATACTTCTGAATTGATCAACCTTATTACCCATAATTTTTTTTCCTTTTTCTTACGATTGTTTAGCTGTAATGACGAAAACCTCAATGCACATCACTCTTCCGTGCACCACAATGTGCTTATGCCGTTTTCCAAGTATATATACATTATAGATGATGCTAGTAAATAACAATTGGAATTAATAAACTAATTAATCATCCAAGAATTATGCATTTGTTTTGAAAAATACATGCATGTTTTGAAGATATTTTTCAATTAATAAAGAGATAATATGAGCCATAAGAAAATATTCGAAGGGAAAAAATTATAAACAGGGAACCAACAAGCATTTGAAAAACATAGTTAACAACTTTATCATGCATACTCAATATGCGTACTCGGTGTAAATGATGACAATAACGTCAGTTCGTCTAGAAATGGGTGTGAACCATACTTTTGGAGTGCTAAAATTCAAGATGAATCCACATGAATTCAGTAATCTCTTATTTCATTCAACAAGTCGCTTGATCAAACATGGATATTGGATTGTACCTTGGTTTTTCCTGTCCATTTGATAAAAGGAATATGTGCAGAGGACTCATTTATGCTGTCGGCCACCTCCCTCAATATGTTTTTCTGGTAGTCGAGCAGCTTTAAACTAGACACTTTCTTCATGGAAATATCATGTTTGGCATATACACATTTTTTTCTCCGTTTCAACGTCTTTTTCCCATACATGGGGTTTGACGGTGCCCATATACATGGCACTTTTTACGGGAGCATAGAACGCTTTAAGATCGGATGCCCTTTCTGACATCACCAATGGCCCTTCTGGGACTTGAAACCTGACCCTCTTGACCCTCTTGATCTGTAGGTCAGGAACGTATCCACTAGACCAAGGCGGCTCTCACATATGAACAGCAATTATACGCCTGAGCCAACGAGGGAAACTCTTCTAAATGACATTATTCACAGACAGGAGAAAGTTGCCATTACACTAGATATGACCCACTCATCACAAAGCTGACTGCTATAATATCCTTTAAAAGTCTTTGATCTCTGCGGTCCTGATTTATTTAATTTCGACGTTTCCTCTTCAACAGCCAACTTTAAATGCCTAAATTATGACCATATCTACTCTCTACTAAATGCCTAGGTCCCCCCTACACAAACACACACACACACACACACAAAAGAGATAAAACTTCCACAGAAAATGGGGAGAGAAAGCCAAAATTTGTGACTTCTTGTCATTTGTATAAAGACTTTGATTAAGTGCACTAAATACAGTTCAATTGCAACAACAATAAATAAGTACACAAGAGAACAAGAGTAGTTACTGTGAAGGAGAAACTAGCTTAATCTGCTTTGGGGCACTCAAAGCAACTAAATAGTATATAGAGTGTCTAATTTACTTTGTTACAAAGATTTCTTTAAAGAGATTTCTTAGTGCTGGGTGGGGTACGTGTCCCCAATACCCCAAGTTGACTATGCCATTGAGGTACATGGATATGACTCCATGCGGCAGGACAGGGAAAGAGATTGACTGTGAAAGGGAACCTTCTGCATCTAGTAATGTGGTGAGTAGTGGAATGGATGAACGGAAGGGTAAAAGATAAAACTTTACGGAAGATGTTGGAGATGAAAAGTCAGAGTGATGTGGGGAAAGAGAGAGCAACTCAAAAGAATCAGTATCGAATGCTAAGTAAGATATCAGTTACGCGTGTTGCAATTTAGAAGCAATGTTGCAATCAACAGAAATAAGCTACCTTATAAAATCAAAATGAAAGTAAAATGTGTAGATTTTGTTTCCATAATTGAACCTCAAATGTAAACAACACACTTCAGACTTCTATTTCTGACTTAAGAGGTATTTCAGCATGTGGAGAATTTTTTCACATTTTTTTCTACTAATGGCTTCATTGCGTTTGAATTGCACTCATAGAAAATCTCAATGTAAGATAAAAAATATGATTCTATTTCAAAGATATTAAATCCTTTTAAACTATGTCACTGCCGTCACTATAGCCTGGTAGCAACGCATTCATATCGTTTGGTTTAACCAATGACCCACCGTCTTTCTGTACTCTGTATTTTGTAGTCACCACATTCGAAATTGATCTTCCACCCGTAACATCGACAATTAAATCAAAGCAATTTTGAGACTCAGCTTCTCTACTTAAATAAGAGGATTTTGTATTTACTTGACAAATTGTATCAGCAGAGATAGCAGAAACATGCTTTACTTATTTAACATGTTATCAGATAAAAGCAGATGTTAATTCAGATACAAATAGTTTGAAGATTTTCTCTTTTGAAGAGCTCTCTTGCATAGTCTTCTCTTTTTCCCTCACCAAATAATGACATGTTGCTGTGGTAAAATTATAAACAGAGGTCAAAAAATACGAAGATTCATGTATCCTTTAAGGGAGGTTTTCCATTAGGAGAATCACTTCTGTTTTCTTCATACCAAAGATCTGATCGTCTCCCCTCAGCATCTTCCATATATAAATCGTGCTATATGCGGAGATATTTCCATTTTTAGACCTTATAATGTTATACTTTTGAAAAAGGTAGACTACATTCCATCTTCTAAGCAGATGCATTTCCCATACATGCATACATACATTCATCTTTTGCAAGATTTCATTTCCTTATTTTAAATTCTCCTCTAATAATTCGATATCAAGCAATAAAAATCAAAACCCTATTGATTATAACTTTTAACGACGGGTTTTTAAGATCAAAATTATTCACCCAATTCAGACTTGGTTAATTTGAGATTAGCATTGTTGCGACTGGTCCTTGTAGACCCGTGCCTGATGCATTGCTAATAACTGCTTGAATATTTGTAAATTTGGAATTAAAAGTCGATGAAATGTTGAATTGTTATTAGAAAGATATGGTCATTTCTTGAAATTGGAAGTTATGAAGTCACATACCAATCGGGAGTTGACAAGTACCTTAACATCAGTTAAAAATTAATTGTTGGAATAGCATTCAGGAGCCAAATAAGCTTCATTTATTTTTAATTTAAAAGATAGCTAACGTTTAATCAAGGGAGAAAAGTTAGTTAACTTGCATTGTACCTGATTTATTAAGAATAAATCTAGGCTTATTCAAAATGTTTTTATCCCCAGACATTTCGTATGTGTCATGATTGATATTTTCAATACCACACAGAATTTTCTTTTGATTGGAACACTTTTATGCGTCTACATTCGATGAGAGACCGGATGAGCACGACAATTTGTGTTGACAGGCTTGGGCTGTAGTACAAATGGTGACTGTAAAGCTCATGTGAATTGATATAGCTAGGAAAGGGTTCTGTACAACTTAAATTCACTGAAAGCTTTAAATTGTCAAATGCATAACCTTATGCTGCCACGTTATGAAAATGACGAGTCGGAGGCAGCAAAGGTGGAAACTCTCCAGACAATTCTCTTTCCTTGTGTAGGTAGTCCAAGACTCACTACCGTAAAGCAGGGTGCTAAGGACGCACGTCTGGTAGATCTTGCGTTTGTTGTTGAAAGTCAACTGCTTGCTGTCCAACACTCTCTTGATTAGCTTGTACATGACAGCGACACCTTTGGCGATACGTTTGTTGATCTGTTTATTAATCGACAAATTGCTGTTTACAGTGGAGTCAAGGTCAGTGGTCGGTGATCTCCTGTACTTACTTACTGAAGATGATTGATGGTGGTGCTGGAATATCGTGGCCCATGATGTTCGTCTTCTTGATGCTGATATTCAGCCCAAACCCTTTTCAAGCATGGACAAACAGGTTAATTAGTCTCTGAAGGCATTTTTTAATGTTAGACGTCAGTACTCTTCAGAGTGATGAAATTAAAAGTTCAGGAGCATGGAAAAGAAGATGCAAAACAATGTTAGGTAGAGGGCCCGTCCTTGTTCCACGAATCTCAAAGGACTCTGACACTGCACCATTGTAACTCTCAGTCCCTAGCACATGATCGTGAAAGGATGCAATGTTGCTGAGGAGCCGTGGGGCATTAAATCTCCAGAAGCTAAAACTGATCTCTCTTTCTCACAAGGTTAAACGCCTTGTTGAGATCAATTAAAGCTATATACAAGACCATCTGCTGTTTGCTACACTTCTTCTGCAACTGCGTTACTGAAAGATCTTGCTGACAGTAGATCGTTCCTCCCTGGAGACGCAATGGCCTTTTGATTAAATACGGTTTGCAAGGACGTAAAGTCTGATCAACATCACTCGTGAAAAGACTTTGCCTACAATGCTCAGCAGTGATGTACCCCGATAGTTGTAACAATAACAGTAATCACTCTTACTTTTTTGCAGTTTCGCGATTTTGGCATCTCGCGTATTTTGCTGCACTTGACCTTCTCTCCAGTATACACACAAGGAGTTTGTAGAGTGGTGATATCAGGGCCGGTTTCCCATACTTTGTACTTTCAAGGGTATACCATCCTCACGCAGTGCTTTGGCGCTTGATAGTGCATCAATGTCTTTGATGAGATCTTCCACAGTGGCCACGACATCCAGCTCTCCCAGAACAGGCAGATCTTCAATGGCGTCGAGGTAGTGTTCGACCCGCCATGACACTTGTTTCCTCTTGTCACCAGTTTTGGATTTCAAGGATGCAGTCTCCTTCATTAGTTTACCCTTTGCTTGCTTGTTGCCCTTGTGCATGCTCTTGATGTACCTAGTATGGGGAGCTTGCTGAATGATTTCTGACAGCTGAAGCCAATAGCTGCTATCGCAGCGGCGTTCTGGTGCCTGGGCCTTGCTGTAATTAGCTGTGCGAGCCTGCAGGTTATTTTGCGGCAAACGCTTGCACTGTGCTTTGCGTTGATAACTTGATCAGCTTAGTTTATTTTGGCCTGAAATCAATCTGTGCCCTGACGTTCTCTCTTAGTATGCGTTAACACTGTGGCGCTATATATGAAGTATTAAAGGGAGCTCCATCTTTCATCAGTGTTAAGCTGCTGGAGTTGTGTCAACGTTCCTTCAAGACGCTCTGCAAACTCTTTGTTCTAGTCTTGTTATGCAGTTCTGCTGGTGTTCAAAGGGAGTTTTAGATCAGAGGACTATGGTCAGGACCAGGACCAGGACGAGTTTACTCACTGCGCACCTTTCTGCGCATATTGGTGGGAATCTCCATTTGAATCTCGTCATAAACATAGCAGTCCTGAAACAACTTTCATCAAAAATATGGTCATGTAGAGGGCGAGTATTCCTTAATGTATCTCTCAAATTTTCCTGAACGTCTTTCATTTCATCATAGAGAACCAGCCAAATTGTATCGACCAAATTGAAAAGTGAGAGGACAGGCTTGGGAAGATGCTTAAATTCCCTTGCAAGCCTTTTGAGTTTGCGGCAGGGCAGTCAGAATTAAGTTCACAAAGCTGCTAAAAAGTTCAAAAAAAACAACAACAAGAAAGTTTAATGCCAACCTTAATGCATTTGTTAAACGAGGGGATGTCATCTTTGGCAAAACAAAACTCTGAGGTGCATTCGTGGTCCAGAAGGTTAGCTAGGACAAACAGATCTTAGTTCCACTACTGATATACAGTTAATCATCTTTAATTTTTATCCATAAAGAAAAAGAGCACCTCCACATCGATCATATCGTCTACGTAAAGCGATGAGCAACCACCTTTGTTTGATAGAAAACTTGACTTCGGCTCGGCTGTCATTTGTTAAAGTCGAGAACAAGACATCTTCAAAGGAGCTACAGATCCTCGTCCTCGTCCTGGTTCTCGCATCTAAAACTCCAAAATGCTTGGAATTGTACAGCTTTTTTGGTTTCAGCTTCACTTTTCAGGCAATCGGGAAGTGGTCAGTGTCACAGTCCATGCATTGGTAATGACACTGATGCAATAGTTTTTGAGGGAGTCACGCCTGATAATTACCATATCCAGCTAATCCCAGCGTATTGATCTGGGTTGTCTGCATAAAAACTTCTCTCGAAAAATGCGTTCGTCACCCATAGATTGCGGTAGCAGTAGAACTCCAATTTCATTAGTCTTGCCTTTGCCGTGATGCCAAGGATGTTTGATCACGAACCGTGAATTTACGTCACCTTCAGATGAACAGTCCACTGATTGCAGACCCGTTGTTATTATTATTTAAGTAAAATATCACGTGTAAATGAGGGGTTCGGAGGTAAAAAATTTGAACGAAGATCGGGCTGTAGTTGTTAAGATCGGTTTAAAGCTAAGTAAACAGAGATACTGCTTATCAGGAGGTACGATGAGAGATCGTAAGCAGAGATCCTAGCATTTAGGATCTAACGCAATGAAAGAAGGGAAAAGGATCTATAGTGCCTTTAGTCGCCGTCATACTGTCGCGTATGTACAACACAGTTGACCAGAGAGTCTTTGCTTGTGTATTATTATACTCAAGTATGCCTGACGAAGTCCCGAACAGCAGTAGTAGTGACCCGCTTTTACGGCCAATCATCAACAAGCCGCAAACGTTTGATGGCAAAAGTGATATTAAGGACTTACCAGGATTCTTTTAGGATTATCTTCACATGGTCCAGGATTAGTAACGATGAGCAGAGGCAGGATTCATTGCTTACTTACTTCAAAGCAAATGTGCTAAGAGCCATTCAGCTCGAGTTTGATTTGGAAGGAGGAACATACGAGTAACTCACCAAGTTACTAAACAAACGGTATTCAAACGACTGCAAATGATACATCTTTGGTTGGAGAATTTTACAAATTTAGAAGAATATAAGCCAAGTTATGTGAAAGACTTCAGATGTACTTCGATAAGAACAACGAAATATTCCCAAGAGAATTTTTATACATGCTTTTACCAAATGGACTGTTGCCTGACAAGCTACAGAAAGAACTTATTATCTGTGAGTCTGAAGATTTGTTATCATCAATTGCCTTAACAAAGAAGTAAATGTTATCGAATGCTAATTTAATAAAAACTCAGTTTTGAAGGTAGATAATGCAAGTAGTCGTTTGGCAAAGAATGATTTAATTTTCCTAGCGTGTTTCGTAATCACTTCTCAAAACCGGATAAAAGCCCAGCGCGGGACCTTTTCATAAAGTAGAATTGGTAGAGAAACGTAGAAAGTTTACCACAATGTAGACGCCAGTTGGGCAGTTTCGCTTAAGATAAATAGCTTACGAGGTGTGCCCCTTTGTGTTATGTTACTTTGATGATCAGTTGATTGTATGAGTATCGATGTCTGAGTACGAAGTTCAATCAAAAATGGCTTGTCAGCAATGCAAGGAAGTAGAAATTAATCTTAATAAAGAAAGTAGTAAATTTTATGCCAAAGAGTTGAACTGGTTAGACAGGCAGCTATCTAGTGAAGGCATTTTGCCGGAGGCAAGCCAGGTAGAAGCATTTGATATTGATTAACAAACTAATGATATTGAATGGCTTTACTTCCCAGGGAGGTGACAGTATTATGCTCCATGTGTAAAGAGTTTGCTGATGGTAGCCAGCCCTTATTCGATTTATTAACAAAAGGAAAGGTATTTGTATGGACAGCTGATTGTTCGCGTGCTTTCGAAACCTTCAAGAAGGAACTTGAGTATGCCATTCCATTTCCTTTTTCACACAAGACCAGAATTTAAAACTATCATTGGTTGTTACGGTCGTTTAAAGGTACTTGCTTTTGCCTACAGCGAACTGTTCCAGATGGAAATAGACGCCTTATTAGGTGTGGCAATTTGTCGTTAAGAGATACAAAGGCCAGATATTCAGTGCAGGAGATCGAGGCATCGTCGTGTCTATTCGGGATTTTCGAAATTCCGTTGTTTTCTACTTTTGGGGCGGTGCTAACTAAAAGTAGATCATTCGGCATTGATAAAGCTTTTGATGGAATCAGTTTAAGATCATGTAGGTGGCTATCGAAATTACTTGTACATTATTTTGAGGTAATTTACGTCTGAGGTAATAAAAATTACCTGACAGACACAATCTCTAGCTTTTTGAAGGCTGGGGAAGATCGCCAGGAGGAAATGAGCAGGTGGTGGCAATTGTTGATGATATGTTTGCCTTAACAATAAGTCACACTGAGTTGTCCCAAGGGACTGCTGAGGATGTGCATCTAAAAACAGTGTTTACTTAGTTGGAATCAAAGTTTCGGTATAACCGCCCTCGTGTTTTTTTTGAGAACAGAATTTGAGATGTTAAAAACGAATAGTTAGCGGAGAAAGGGAGGGGAGAGGGGGGTAATTCCAGATAGCCTTAAGGAAAAGATCTTGCAGACTGCTCATGAAGGTTACCCAGGTATTGTTGATACCAAAGTGAAGACTCGAGATACGGTATGGAAGCTATACCAAATACACAGAAACTTTCGTGAAAGGATTTGGAAAGTGCAATCAAGGTAATAAGCAAAAATACTTTTGCAAGTAGACAAAGACGAAGACTGAGGGATGAAGCATCTGAAAAAATGTTAGCTCTCACATTTCGGGGCCATTTTGAGAGACACCTCCTTCACGTTGCTATTTCGAAGTCCTGGTAGACAGCAGAACTAGATGAGTAGAGGTTTAGCCTGCTGGTGAAGTAACAGCAAAATTTGCTGTAGACAGGCTCATGGAAACTTGAGTAAGGTTTGACGTTGTTCGGAAAACTGTTTCATATGAAATATTCCAGTTTATAAGCAGTCAATTTAAAGAACGTAAAGAGAAATTTAATATAGTGCATTATAAAAGTACGCTGTACTATCCCAAAGGAAACCATTTTGGTTGAGTGGGTGAATTGCCACCTCAAGTGTCATTTACAAGTCAACATCCAGGGCAATAAGGATAGTAACAAGAAGGAGCTCTGGAACTCAAAATTGCTCATTTTTTACTGGAATAAAGAACGTCATACCATTATAATTTAGGTAAGAAAAAGAGTAAATTGCTTTTTGATAGGAAAGTTAACTCAGCAGCATTTATAGTTTCTAGAGAAGATCACAGAGAGGATTTGATGAAAGCAGTAACAGTTTTAGAAAGTGGCACCTGGATGGTAGTTAAATTACCGACCAAGGGATAATGTAACTGTGCTAGACGTTATTCCGAACTTAAGCTAATAAAACGGCGTGAAAGTAAGTACGTATATGAGCTAGAAGTCGGTGGCCCCTACGTAAGCTAGCACGTAATCAACGTCCTGTAACTGAAGACGTTAGTGAAGATGCGATTAGAAAATACTCTATAATCAAGTCGTCATACCAAGGACGCCACAGACCAGCATTTCTAGACGATTATATCTCTAATTACAAATTTAGTAGGGAATTCATTTGAATGTTATTAAATAAAAATGACCATAATAAAAACTGATGCATGTATGATTGGAGGCTTCTGTTTAGCTGGGGGAAGTTGTAGTGTCTGGCCAGCTGGATACCAGAAAAAATAAGGGGTTCGAAGAATAAAAATTAGAATGAAGATCGGGTTGTACATTTGCCTTAAAGCTTAATAAGCAGGGATCCTCGTATTTAGGATCCAGTGCAATAAAGAAAGGAAAAGAGTCTATAGTGTCTTTAGTCGTGGTCATACTGTTGTGCGTACGCAACATATTTATAACAGTTTAAAATATCCAAGAAGTAGAGCTTTGCATCTTCTTATTTGAACTACCAAATTAACAGACTATTCTCAACTAGGTATTAGCTCAAAATTAAGCAAAAAATTGCAGAGCATTAAAGATCCATTCAGATGCTTCCTGAATTTTGTTCTCTAAGTAGGGTGCTAACGTGACATACGGTATTGAGCTACTCCAAATGAATCTGGTTTCTTGGTGATGTGTAATTCTGTACTCAGGTAAACAGGACATGGTAACCCACAGGGAATTTTGAGAACCTTTGGATATTAATTCCTTGATGCAAAGTTCCGTGCTTATAGCTGGCAGAGCAGGAACAGAGTTTGTTTGAAAATGTTCGATAAGGTAAAATGTGGGGGTGGGGGTCAATTGTTACCGTGATCACGACCGTGCTATGTCATATATGTATAGATAGAGGATACCAAGAGAAATGGAATAAAGGTAAAGTCATTGCTCTAAAACAACACAGTAAAATGTTAGAATAATTTATCACATTATTATTATGAGGCTAGGGACAACGCTGTCCCTACCCCTACCCGTACCCTATCCCTAGTCCTACCCCTTAAACAACCAGAACCTTACCCCAATCTGACCATCAAGTAACTCTAACCCTATCATCATGAAATGGCTTAAATTTGGTAAAAAATGGACGATCGCTGTTTTGCGCCAAAATTGTAGTTGAAACGCTTTGCAATGCCACTTTTTGCAGTGTGAACACTATGCGCTAACTTCTCCAGTTTTAACACTACACCCTCTTTGTACGCGTCGATGTACTGCGCTTTGATGCGCTCCTGTGGGATACATTTGCGCTATAAACGCAGCCTCAAAAATGGTCACAATACTAATAAAATGCAGAAAATAGCTCTAAGCCATTCAATACAGTTCAGGTTGTATTTTAGAAGAGGGTATTTTGGGCCATTAAAGTCTATGTTAGAGCACTGTATCTTGCCATTGCACGGACACACATTGGATATGAAGTTTTAGATAATAAAATGGTAGGCTATAGAAATACAGAGGGAATACATGATATTGTGTTAAAATATCAATTTAAAGAAATTAAAAAGGTTATCAACAAATGCCGAAAATTGCTATTCTCCTTCCATATCGATAGTGCGTGATAATTTGGATTTCTGCTATCAACGTCATTTCTTCTTCTGCTTTGATCTTACCTTGTAGGACCAAAAGATGAAGTTTAGATACATTTTTTTATCTGATTTGTATGAAATAATAAATTTCTAAGTAAATATGTCAATTTCTGTATAAGTACATAGAAGTCTCACAGATTAAATGGATGCATTATTAAAGATGTCATCGAGCCAGCCTTGCCATCAATTCAGATACTATCTGGGAGTGCCGAGGAAACTTCTCTACTTAGGATCATTTAAATCTGGAGGAATTATCGTGTTAAAGATATGGTAGACTGTACTTGAAAATGCAACATTTCCTTTGCCATTTCTAACCCAGTCAAACCTCCGTTAGATGACATTGGCAAATAATCATTGTTGGTATAGAAACGAATGAACCCTTTTAATGAAGTGCACATATAAGGTTGAAGAATTTCGAGAAATTAACATGAATTTATGGTTACTACATGGATTGAAAAATTGTGTACGTTCCCTGTATCAGTAATAATTTCGTGACGTAAAAACCTAAGGTACTATTATTAATGAACCAAACAACTACCTCAAAGAATTGTGTACCCTGAAAGGTACCGAAATGTCAACTAAGTTTTTTAAGTTGAGCACAAGTCAAACAAATCACTGATACAATTAACCTCTAACACGCACGACTCTAAGAGCTGTATGAAATCGTTAGAAACACAATTGGTATATTTCAAGAGCAGTGTGAAATAGTTTAACAAAATCGCTATTGGCATATACGGTTCTGCCTTAATCACATTTTCCATTAAAGATTTAGTTTCTGTATTCATAAATAGGAGGCTTTATCAATCAGCTTTATCAACTTCAATTTAATGTCAGACCGCCGGTAGACAAGACTTTGAAAGTGCCATGAATACCTTTAAGAAAAGAGAGACTCTTCCAATTACTTTTTATCATTAATAAAAAGTATAAACAGGTATTTCACAGGTTAATAACATTGTTGACTTACGTCTGTCATTTTTCTGTGGTCTGCACATCCTTTGCGTAGCGGATGAATTCGTTCTTGTGTAGCACCTGATAGTCGCCGAGTTCTACAATGCTTGACGGGTCACTTCAGCTGCCTAATTCAATTTTTTACAACCGTCCTTTAGAGTGCTTTTCCTGATATAAGGAAACCCTTAAGCCAATTAATCCATAAATAACACTTCATATGATAAAGTATGCAACACTCGAGAAGCTGCTTCTCTGTTTTGTTAAGGACAATTTGTACACCCTGCTCACTAATTGGATGTCATATGACAAGCGATAAATATAATTTTTGTTTAAGATAGCTGGAGATAAGATATCCGAATGCTTGTACTTCTTATCTTTAAAATTTGTTCGTAGGGGCACATGATCAGGAATAGGCTCACCTTACTACACAAGTAATTGATGACGTATAAACAGATTATGCTCATAACCGTTACAAAATACTTCAGGGGACAAAAATCTGTGTGATGCCGTTGCCATAAAAACAAAGCTGAAAATCAATTGCCCTATCATTTCAAACAACGGCCGCTGTTTAATGCTTCCCTTTCAATAATGGTGCCTATTATTAAGTGCTGCATTAAGCGCAGCCCTCTTTTTAGTACCATGCTCTTTAACGAATCCGTAACTCTGAATAATTACAGAAGGGTATCTTCATTCACAAGAAAACTATCTTTTTGCTGCCAAAACTCTTTGTTCTCAAATACAAGTTTCAAACTACTTTTATCACATTTTACTGGAAGTCGTGTTAAACATGCCAATAGTGTCCAAGTTTTATTCTGGCTCACTTTCTATTATATTCTAATTCTGTTTAACGGCACCCTCAAATTAGGACCGCACCTTTTCACCGATTTTCATTAGTGCTGCCGGTTGATTACAACTATTACGACAATGAATACTAATTAGAAGTATTACTGTTAATAGGCAAATTCGTTTGTAGAATTTCTAATTCGGTTTGCTTTTAACGTCCCGTTCATACCTTAAAAATTTGAGGAGTTAGTACTTTTCTGCTGAGACCCGTCCTTCGAGAACCTTGTTAATATTTAAGAACATAGGGAAGCAAGGAGCCTTACTTAATATTCATCGGCAAACGAAAATTAATACGTTTTCCTAGTAAATGTTTGGAAAAGCTAAGCTCTGGACGTATATTTTCAGGGTGAGGGGATTTTTGAACTGAAGGTCTTCAGTATACGAGTTACCAAAAGAACAACAGTCCTCTCAAAAACAGTCTGCTGCCGGATTCTTTAACGGGACATTTTATTTTGTACATATTTCTAGCAGGAAGGTTGTTAAAATCGGTCCTCCGCATGCGACAAAGCTTATGACCTCTATGATCCGCTAAGCCATAGGTTTTAACGTTGCCCTTTTGTATTCTTACACATGCTTTTAATTGATCATGATGTTTATGACGCAGACCACGAATGCCTAAACAACAATGTTTTATCAGGGAGAAAAAAAAATGTAATGAGATAGTTTGAGTACTTCAATTGATATAATTGATATACAATGATATACTTTTCCAAATATTCTTTTTCAATATTTTAATATGTCAATAAGTGTCCATCTTCTTTCTTAGATAAATGGAAGTCGTACGATATTAACCTTGCAAGCTAAAGAGCCAATATGTCATTTGACATGCTGTGTTGGTACCTGTTACCTTGACGTAGGAAGTAGGTAAGAATTCGGTGGAATTGTGCTAGACAGCCTGACTAATCAAAGTGGCTAATGTACGGGAGATTACTGAGAACCCCTCATAGCAGAGAAGGCTTTAGGGATTTTGCTGACTTGCCTGTAATTTAGTTTAACACGTGTATATTTGATGTTTTCCTGCAATCATCATCGTGAATATCAGTGAGTAATTCTTAGTTTTTAAAAATCTTCAGTAGGTAAGAAGTATATAGTTGTGCAGATGGGGATGAGGTTAGGACAGAGGGGGTACTTAATACTCTTTAATACCTTGTTCTGAGCTTTGGTTAAAAAATATGTTAAAATAGACGTACATGTGTCTCTGCTGCGACTCTTGTAACCCAGTAAATTCTACTTGTCATCTGTATTGGAAGGCTAATTATGGAGCATGTAAACAATCACCAGTGGTATCACAAAAAGTGTCTGTATTACGTTTATTCCTCCTTCTAATGAAAGCTTTCTTTACGCAGGTAAAGCGTAAAGCTAAATCTTTTTATATTTAAGTGCTAGTCGGTGATATACGTCAAACATTAAGTAAACCTCCCCTTTTTATAATTTAAAAGCATATTAAGCTTGTCAAGCGTTTCCAGAATAAAAAGATTCTATGCCTTTTTTTCGACCTATTACACTCCTTTCTTGACACCTAACTACCTTGAGATGCGTAGATTCATTATAAAATTGCATTACTGGCATTCCTTTGCGCTTTTCATAACTGCCAAATTCCCGGTAGCATCCGTTGACTATATCCGCTGATTGACATTGTCTACTAATTCCACATTTCAGATCAGATTTTTAAAATGATTTTAATATTTCTTGGCACTGTATGTCTCGGTGTTTTTATGGCTGACTCTGATTATCAGAAACCTTTCTTAGAGGTCGTGTCCAAAAAAAGAAAGAAAAAAAGAAAGCATCAACCTGGGATAGGTTACCTGATATGTAAATTTTTTTTTATTTGTGGCTTATTTCAAACGATAATAACTCTTCCCTCAGACAATTAAGTTCTAGAAAAAATTCTTATGACTTTTTAATGCGTATTGAAACTCTAAAAACAGTTGCCTTTATTCTTCACTCTTTTTATTGATCCAAAAGGGAGACAAATCTTACATTTCAATATAATAAATTGTAATCGTCACCTTGAGCCAAGGATCAGTACGGATATCACCAAACAACGGTGAAACCTTATTGCGTCTTTTATTTGTCAAACAGATCAATTTTTTGAAACTATTATAGATTTAAATTGATAAAGAAAACCTTTAGACGTTGCTGAAAGTAAGTACTGATTTTAAAGTTAGCTGGATAACTCCCAACCGCGTTCTAACACCTCAAAATTCTTATATGTTACAACATACTTTGCTAGTGAGCAATTAATAAAATGGGTTTGCGTCTAAGGGACACGGTTGCAACCACTTAATGAAAATCTTTTCTAAAGAAGAGTTGGTTCAGGCTAGAGTTTCCATAAGTAGTAGACATTGCAGACATTGTCAAGTAAATGAAACGTAAACAATCAATTTTTGTTCACTGAACTTGACAAGCATGTCGACAGAGATGGTTCTCTTCAGCTTTCATTTCTCTCTCATAGATAAAAGGGCTCTGCATCTTTCCCGGGCGAATACAAAGTGCCTTTTTTGAACCTTTTGCAGTTGTAGGAAAATTGTAATTAATAGCATTGTTTTTTGCCCGCTATACACTGCTATTTGCCTAAGAAAGTTTAAAACAGTTTCTAAATCACCCCGCTACTTTTAGAAAATCTGTAACTACGCTGTTAACTACGCAAGCCTAAAACAAACGTATACTTGCGTTTCCACACGTTGTCTGGTTTTATTTTATTTCCCAATCCTTCGCCCAATACAAGGCAGGGTTGCCAGTTCAAAGTATTGAGTTACTTTGAAAGAAGTAGAAATATACAGTAAACAGAAAGATAGAAGAAATTACAGACCAAAAAAATCAAAGATTCCCAATAAGATGGCGATTGACATTAGAATTAAAAGTGTCTAGATCATACATAAGAGGAAAGCAGTCTGAAGACAGAGAGTTCCAGATTTTGGCAGTCCTAGGGAAGAAACTGTTAGCATTGAAATTTTTGTTTGTTTTAGGAATACAAACAGAAAAGTCATGCAGAGATGCAGCTTACGGAGTGGTCATTGACCTGCTCAGGGGAAAAGGAAACAACTCAGCTAACTCAGAAGAACGCTTACCAAAGTATGACCTATAGAAAAGACTTAAAGATGAAACATTTCTAAGGTGAGACAGAGGTGAGACAGGTTGTAGTGTACCGGCCAGTTTTTTGCCAACCGCACAAGAAATTCGTTTTTGAAGCCGGTCAAATATGTTGAGATAACCCTTTTGTACACCCAGCAAAAGATGACAACAATACTCCACGCAAGACCTTTATAAAGATATAACACATCGTCAGGTGACAGAAAAGTCTTTGATTGCAAAAGGGCCCCAACCCTTCTTTGAGACAGACTAGGCTAGGTTGGTCATGAAAGGCCCCCACTCTAGCCTTGAAGTAAAAGAAATACCAAGGAGCTTCGAAGACGACAACTCCTCAAGAACAAGGTTACACATGCTAAGAGGCACATTTTAAAAGTTCTGAGATCTGTCAAAAGATACCAGCTGAGTGTTTCTAGCATTGAAAGTCAGTTACCACCTACTATCTACTATTCCACAGTGTTTAAGTGAGACTTACGTTTTGCAGCCATTCTTTCCTTGGATGGCACTTGTAATGCACTGCTACAACTATAAGTTGTATCAACAGCATAAATTGCAAGCTGACACAGAACATAATCTAATAGATCGTAAATTAAAATGAGAAAAGGTGTGGAACCTGAAATAGAACCTTGGGGGACTCCAGCATTTACAGAAAACAAATTAAGCGAATAAACATCCAAAGCCATCTTAATGTAAGATTAGAAACTTAGAGAAGATGTAAAGATACCGAAAATGGTACCACCAATGCCATAAACTCTGAGTTTATATCAAAAGATCAGCATGCCAAACCTTATTAATAGGCTTGGAAACATCCTTTAAGACACATATTTTGGGCATCATAGTTAACGGGATAGAGGGGAAGTGAGCACATCGTCGTCATCATTTTTACTCTATATAAATTCTCGGAGTTCAACTCTCTTTAATTCTCTGATTACAGTGAGTAAGAACGTGAAACGGTCATCTAACTGCACCACAACATTTATTTCGGGTTACATTTACATACCTAAATCTAATCTGGAAGATACATTGTTAATTTTTACAGGCTTTGGATAGATTGTTAGGCTGCACGGTAATCTTACCATCGTCAAGTGAAATTAAGGAGAGAGGCTTGGGTGGAGGATTGGAAACCAGGGTAGTGGCTACAGGGAAAATGAAATATGTTACCATCGTCTTGCTTTAGCCCAGTTGGTATGCAGGATTAAATTTTGCATTGTCGTAAAGGACTCATAACAAAGTTATGTTTCCATTTCATCTGTGTTGTGGGTTTCCGCCCAATTTTTCTTGTTGTGCTGAATTATTTTCGCATTATGGGGGTAAACTATTACTGGCTTGACCGTTGACTTGCAGTTGCTTAGGGTTGTTTTATTTTGAAAGACTGAAGCCTCATTTTGCTGATAAAATACTGCGTCCAAAAATGTGTGTACCTAAGCACAAAAGTAGGACGAATTAAATTAATCGAGGATAGGAGATAGCGTAAGGTTGTTTAAAGAGAGTACATTTGGAAAATGTGACATCCAATCAAGAGTTACGAACTTCCCCCATAAGTCTGAGTAGCCTCTTAATATGTAGCCTGATGGAATGAAAAACATCCGTTACTCACGAGAAATTCACACCTAGCACGGAAAGCGATTAAGCAGCTAAAATGGATGTATGTGACGCAAACAACATGTTGGTATAAATATAAAATTCCAAGTATTCATTACATTGCAAATGAATATAAAACAATCCCTGACGACACGCGACATGCATAGACCGTTCACAAGCCAACGTGGCTATAACCATATCCTGACTTATAAATTATCGTTGAATACAACGAAATGGGATGATGTCAATAAAGTTGTATAGCTGTTATCAAAAATTTGATATGAGAATAATGTTGTGATCAAACATCAAGATAAGCACTAAAATGTTCAATCAAGACAACCTTGTTTTCTAAAGCAGCCACAAAGTTACAGGATGGTTTTGTTAATACGGCTAACGCGGAACACAACACATTGCTATTATACTTCCCTCTCTATATATGGTTTAAATTTCAGGTTACAACGCATCGAACCCGATGCATCATCGCAAGCTTCAGGTTAGTAGGTTGAAAACCGTATGTCTTAAGGTTCCAGATTGTTTAAAAGCTTGAATGTGGTCGGCAAAGTCAAAGCCGTAAAAAATTGCCTGTTTTTTGGCTTTCTGTTTTGTATTCTGCATTTAGGGAAGATGCCCTGCGAGCTATTAGTTTATTATATGAATTCTTGTCCAGACTTTATTCTTATAAATGATGACAGGTCGATAACGAAAAGGGACTAGATCTTATTAAGCTAGTAGCAAATGAAAATTTTAATTTCATTTCAAGTCAGATTTGACCCGCATAAGGTAGATAAAATACGCTCATGGGCGAGTGCATTTGATTTAATATCTCCGTATTGATTTTGTAATTGGATAGGTGGGTAAAAGCCCAGTTGAGAACACTTAATGGCGAAGAGGGTGGCAGCACCTTCAATAAGTTTCCTTCAAAATAAAAAACGCTTTGTAATCCAAAAAAATTACCAGAAGTTGAAAGTAAAGACAAACCTAGGTCCATCAGAATATTCAGTTAATCATGCATTTAAACATATCTAAGAAATCATTTTCAATCTCAATGTTACAAAACAATCTGCACGCTCATCTTGAAAATTCAAATATTGACTGCCCCCTTTACCCCCACACCCCATAAAATTATTTTCTCGCCTTTCTATGTTTTCAAGGAAAGATGTCTAATATCTGTTGATTGATGATATCGTTCCGCGTACAAATTTGAAAGATTTACGTCGACGGGAGACCGAAAAAAAACGACCTAGCAAAATCAAGGTGAAAAATTGGACGGTAATAGTTTAGATCATTATTTGCTTAAAGGCGATAAGAGATTGCAAACGCCAAGATGCTACACGCTGGGTGAAAGTTGTCAAGCGGTGCTGGAGATCATTATGCACCTGTCAGTTTTACGTCCTGCTTAATACACATGATAGATAAAAAAATATTGTTTTGCATATCAAATGACCTGAGTTATCTAGCTTCATCTTTCACCCCTCCCTTTAACAGTACTTCTGCCACTTTTACATAATACGATAAACTGTCTTTCAAGAACTGATTATCGAGATGGAAGCATATTTCCAGATGCTGTAATCACCATGAAGTTAAAATTGTATAAATACTTTGTTACGAAGGATTACATATTTCTCTTAGTCTTTTTTTCTCTATGATTAATAACAATATTTTCCTTAAATTGCAAAAATAATATCGACGAGCAGATCTGATAAACTCCAGTTCATTTCTAAGTAGTTAATTTTACTTTGGCCTTCACTATAGTGCAAAAGTAAAGTCGACAATCGGGGTAGTTGATCCCAAATTCTCACCACAACCAGCAATCTTATTTTTTGTTTTGCTGTTAGCTTTATGAGTGCTATTTCACTTATATAAGTACGCAGGCAGACACACAAGCACTCATGAACTACATAGTATAGAAGTCATTAAACATAAAGTGCTTACGGCGCTAGCCCGGATCGAACCCATGATCTCCCATACCGAAAACGAAAACTTGACCATTGCACTAAATAGTGCAATAGTAAAGGCGACAATAAAGGTAGTCGATCTCGAATTCTTACCACCACCAGCAACCTTACTTTCTGTTTCGCTGTTAGCATCATCTTTGTATTCTTTATACATACATTAATGTACATGTATATGATGATATAGATATATGTTTCTTTGCCGCCTTTTTGTTAAAGAGTGTTTATCACAAATATAGCTACAGAGACCTCTAGACATAGCTCATGACAATGAGAAAATCCAGGTCTATCTAAGCAACCACCATTGACAGATATATTTTTTAGCTGTGACAGTAGCTAAGTCTGCCTACACTCCGCTTTGTGCTTTGTAGGTAAAAATCTTATTTGGTCTTCTTTCAAATGTATTACAACATAATGTCATGCTGTAGCAGCTTAAGTAAGGAACAATCAAGTCAACAGCTTCATGTGTCTAAACCTTGCCTTGTAAGAAGACATAACTACAGAGACCTAACGTTAGCTCATGACAGTGAGAAAATCCAGGCCTATCAAAGCAACCACCATTGACAGATATAATTTATTAGCTGTGACAGTAGCTAAGTCTTCCCACTGTAGAACTATACAAGAACAATAATATTCACCAGTTTCCTGCCTTCATACAGCTCTGTGCTTTGTAGGTAAAAATCTTCTTTTGTCTTCTTTCAAATGTATCACATCATAATGTCATGCTGTAGCAGCTTAAGTAAAGAACGATCAAGTCGACAGCTTCATGTGTCGAAGCCTTGCCTTGTAAGAAGAGTTACCAAACAGTGGAAATCTGTATTGATTTTTAGTGTCGCCTAGGCAATAGGAGTTAAAATTGCAAACATCTTAACACAACAGCTAAAATCTTGATTTCTATGGCTGAGATGAATTCTACACTTTCTTGCACCACCGACTTGTCCCAAAGCTACCAAAACGTCATTAAAGTTGCCATTACAGTACCTAATTGTTTCTAAAGTCTGATATTTTTTATTTCCCGTTTAAACTGTCCAAAGGTATTTTGGCATTCTACACACCAAACAAAAAGACCCCTTTCTCAAGTATAGCACATAATGCCAAGAATGACTTTCCACTTTTTCAAAATTTTGTGTAATACTGAACTGATGAAAATGTTTTGAAACAATGAACAGGTCATCCCTGGAAGCACAGAAACAAAAGGTACATTGCCAAACATTTTGGGGTTAAATATGGGACCTACAAATCCGTAACACATTCACTTAGCATAAAAACTTCTTATATTAAGAGGGCCATTTAAAACAATACAAATCAATTTTTTAAGGTTTTGTATAGATATATATATATATAAAGGATGTATACAAGGTCACTTATGACAAAATCAATCATGATATTCAGAAATTAGAGATAGTTGTTGGATGTACTCTTACAACAAGTTTAGTCAACCTCCAATCTGTTTCTATAAACAGAGTCTTTTCAAGACAGCTAATCGTCAAAGCTGTATACTTCCATTATTTAGATGATCCCTTTCTCCTTTACAGAAAGTAAACAGCAGCGCAAACAATTTTGTCAAGGCCCAGGATATCATTTATGGGAAAATAACAATCGGTGTGTAAAACTTGTGTAATGTAGTCACCGGGGGTAATGTGTCTCCTTAGAGAAAGATTGGATCCAGTGAACTTGATGAAACACTAGCCCAGAATCAGTTTATTGACTTGCTCAGTCTTAACTGTGCTACTGACCTTATATGATGGGCAATCAGCAGCGAAGATAGGTGCAAATTTGGTATAGTAGGTACTCCAAGGTATGGAGTACCTTTTTGCTTGCTCGTCTTATTAAAATTGTTACACATCCTAATAATGAAGTGCTTGTCTTCTGGCTGAAGGTGTAAAAATTATGAAGTTGACGATTGAGGCAAAAGACCACCGATAAATAAATTGGAATCAGTCAAATTTTGTAACGAAGGTGGACTTTTATGTCGAGTAAATTACAAAATGACAACTGATGATCTCAAATGGAATACTAATTGAAAAACGTGATTTTACCTAGATGCAAAGGCATTTTGGCCTCTACTGAAGATCCTGACTTTGTAAGGGCAAGCTGAAGTGGCAAAACGTATTGTTTAAGAAACCTAGTATACAGGTAGGCTGCTCAGAGACGTATGGAAGATTGATAGATATCTGTAAGTTAGTAGTTATCCGACAGAATTTGTAGCAAGAGTCTTTATTGGTCAAAGGGAGCATGTAGCACTGAATTGGGCTACTGAATATGAAGAAGAAAAAAAGCCATCATAAGGAATATACAGAGGTTAAGTTTATAAAGCAAGCTACTTTATCTTAAGAAATATATCAATAGAGTCATAACAAAAAAAAGAGGGGCGGAAACCAAACCTGGTTCCTCCTGATGATGTTCTATGTCTAAAGGCGGGGTGACATTATGCTTTTTTCTGTAAGTAGAGTGGAAGGTATCAAAAGCACCATAAAGATGTGTACCGTAATTCCTCAAATTAGCGCCGCGGCACTAATTAAATTTTCATGATTTTAGATGCGGCGCTTATTAGAGGGAGGCGCTAATTAGAGGGCGGTGCTTATTTCAAAGTTTGAGATTTTGATTTCTGAAGGTTTAGGGTGTAAGTATTAAAATGTTACAGAAAAGACCATTCGTTTCACGTTTTCAGTATTTATTTCAAAACCACCAACCAAATCAGACGTCAAGATCATCATCACTGTCTGTATCGTGATCCTCATCGATCAGATGAAATGGTTCGCATGCATCTTCTAAATCAGAATCCGAAATCTGTTCAAAAGGGTTCTCTTGTGAACCCTCTTCAGTAATTATTTGCAGAGCTTCCTTTAATCTGGCCTCTCCGTTCGGACAAGCTCCTTCCTTTTTGAAGCAGTGAATTAGTTTGTCTTCGCTGCCATCGATCTCTAAGTTTAGAGCGCACGTTTTGAAAGATTTAATAATTAGCTCTTTGGACAATTTGTTCCATGCTTCAAGGACCCATTCAACAATTTTTCGTCTCGGAGGGGCTTTCATATTCCCCGCCTTGGTGTACTGGTGAATTCCAGAGCTCAGCCATGCATCGTATTCGGATGTCAAATGAGCTTTAAACGGTTTGTTCCAAGATACGTCGGGAGCTTGAATGTAGGGAGTGCAGCCACCTGGAATAATGACAGAATCAACATTGTAACTTTTCAATAACTCTTTAGTCGACTGCATCATGTGGCATTCAAAAGAGTCCCATGCTAGAAAGCGCCTGTTGAATGAAAACCTTCCAATAACCGTGCGAACGAATTCCAACGTCAATTCTTCGTTCATCCATGCGTTAGGTGATGAGGCTACTATACACTTGGATTTGAATTCATCGTTTAATGCATTGCATTCCCGCTTGGCCCCAGCAAAGACAATGAAAGGCTTCAAGCGTGTTCCATCAGCTTTTGCAGCTAGACAAACAGAAACCCTTACTTTTTCATGTCCACTTGTTTTTAAAGGGATGTCCTTTTTTCCTACTGAATCGACTGTTGTTCCAGAAATCATATCTGACCAAACGGCGGTTTCATCCATAGCAATAATGGAGCTGGGCTGATATTTGAACTTTCGTTGCATTCTTCTGTTTTGTACTACATACATCACAAGTTTATCAATCATAGAACTTGGATTTTTTTGAGCTATTGTTGTGCGTCTTCTAAGAGAAAGTCCATTTCTCTTCATAAACTTTTCAAGCCACCCGCGACTTGCAACAAAATTTTCTTTTTCTGCAGGATCATCGGTGCTTTCATCATGAAGGATTTTGGCCTTTTTCATAATCAATTTCCGGGAAACTCTTAGCATAGCAGCCCTTCGTTCATGAATCCATTCAACAACTTCATCCTCAAGGTCGGCGTTCGTAATTTTTCTACCTGCTCCTGCAAGTCTTTTCCGTTTCGAGCCTCCTTTCTCCATGTGTTTTGTAGTTATTTCTTGAAACTTCGAGCGCCACTCGCGAACTCTTCTCTCGTCGACATCATGTTTTCTTGCAGCCTCTCGATTTGAATTGCTCATGGCATATTCAACAACTCGTTTTTTAAAATCCAAGGAAAAAGATCTTATCTTTCCCCCTTTGTGTGAAATTTCGGTCGAAGCCATGTTGCTCGTGTGCTG